>VYZQ01023190.1:139034-151815 GCA_013400655.1 Mystacornis crossleyi | reverse complement strand
CTGTTCCTCTCCCGCGAGGAAGGGGGAAGCCATCCACACCCATACTGCAGCTTAATCTGTGAGAAACCAGGGTGTGACCCAGTCTGCCTAAATCCTGCCTGAGCCTCCAGCTCGTGCCACAGCTCTCTGTGCCTGCTTAGATATTTATCTAAGATATCTATCTAAGCAAATACTCTTGAGTTTTCTTAGCATTCACCTGAGGTCACCCAGGGATGCTGAAATGTCTCTTAGGCTGGGGAGATGCTGTCCTTCACCAGGAGCCCTGCTGAAATGGATAGAAACCTGGACTCTCCATATGTTCCCCGGAAGCTCTTGAAAATGAGGGCAAGCAAGGACTCTGGTGGCAGCACCTTTGTTCTTAAGAGTTTAATTTCTGTGCCCTTGCTGAAGAAGGGGTAGGGCCTGCTCATCACAACGTGGCTCTCAGACCCTATTCTCTGCAGATGTGTTAGTTTGTATTGCATTTATATTACACAAAAAAAGCAATCACTGGGAATTGGGACCAGAACCCGCATTTCCAGTATCCCAGCGCAAGGACCTAATGGTTTCTTGCCTGTTGTATGATTGGGGTTTGTATTTGCATAGTCCCATCAGCACAGTGCTTTGCCCCCGTGGAAGGCCTTTGACCTGAAATCATGCACATCCTGGTGCTTGAGACACCTTCCTAGCATTTGAAAGACAGAGTTCAGTCCCTCTAAGGATAAACAATGCTGAGATCCATGTTCTGCAAGTGGATGGAAGGCTGAATGAAAACCTTCCAAATTGCCATTACTTGTCTTTTCTGGTTATCTGTACTGCTGCTTGAAGCGACAGATGCATTATAATTACCACAATGGAGACAGCCAGTCACTGCAGATACCCAAGTGAAGGAAAATGCTGCGAATTTCAGAGGCACACCAAATCTGACTGAATAGGAATCAACCCCATTTTTTTACAGCCATACTTTGAAATGGGGAAATGAGACCCTTTTTCCTCAGAAAACTGCACCCAGTAACTGACATTTATGTCTGTAAAATATATAATCAAACGCATGACGTTGGAGTCTTTGCTCTTCCAACAAATATGCTCATTTATTTGTTCTAGGATATTGTGCTAGCAATGACTCAAAAGCAAAACAGTGGGGTAGCTCTGAGCTGAAGGTTGATTGTATCAATACAAAATGAAAGGTAAGCATTGCTATTAAACAGTGTCCAAGCTTCAATACAGAACTGATTCTGTGTTCCTGGATAAATCAAGTTTTAGTTTCCCCATGGAAAATACAGATGGTTGCCTCCTATACCGAGGTGTTCTGTGGTCATATTACTAATATTGTCAAGTTTGTTGAATTATGGTGATACTGCGCTGTGCAAATACTTAAATGAAGCAAGGTAGTAAAATCAGTCAGAAGTTAAGCTCTGGGCCAGATACATTTTCTGGCAAGGAAATGTGTTTAGGGCAGCTTAACGAGAGGCAGTGATTTCTGCACTCAACTCTCAGTTCGCATCCTAAATTAGTTTATTCTTGGGAAAGTCTCTTAATTGTGATCTTTAGTGTATATAGCCAAAAATTAATGTAAAAATCACTTATTTCATGGTTTGGTGGTAGTAAGAAAAGGTTTTAGTGAAATACCAGAAATTATTCAAGTACAAGATGTGATTTTCTTCAGTATACTTTAAATACAAACTGTTGTGACTTTGGACAATGATACAGTGCAGTGTGATCAGTGACATTCTATGGATGCACAGAACTGACTTTTAACATTGAATTAAAATTGCACTGATTTGGATAATATAGCCAAGATACTCTTTAATTAGAATTGCAGCTTATGCAATCACAATATTATTAACCTCTCCTCCTTGAGAGAAAACCATTATGCAAGTGTGCTAGCTTAAGAACCTGGATAAATCCCTGAAAAGGCATCTCCTCTTCTCCTGACACTGCTTTCCCTGCCCCATACAGATACAGCTTTCATCTCTGCGGTAGTCCGTGCTGTAAACATCCTTTTGTGGTTTCCTCAGCAGTTATATTTTCTGGAGACTGAAGACCTATGGCTTTCCATTAATTTTTGGCCTTTTCAGGCATCTGCAGGTGGGGGAAGAGAAGAAGATACTTGCTACTAACATTTGTTTCATGGGGCTACCAGCTGACCGTCCTCATTTCTGGCCGGTGTTCATGGAACTCAGTCTTTTAATTTAGCAGCATGATGCTGTTAAATTTCTTGTCAGATTCTGAGTTGCTTAACAACTATGCTATGTTTGATAGTTATTTGAAGTGCAGTGTTGGGGTTTTTTTCGTATGCACTTATGCACTACTCTTTTTTCATGAAATGCAAGATATTGTTTGATATAGAAGTTCTTAAAAAAACACCCATTTCTTAGGGTGAATACACTTCCCTCCTAGAAATTGTTTGGGTTTTTTTAGCTGAAAAATGAGTAAAAGCTTGAAGCCTGAAATGTTGATGAGTCAAAGCACTCTGGGTGCATGCAACTAATTACAGGCAACATTGAAATAAAAAGAATTTTGGTTATCTTCCCAGTACAATAACTTTTTAAAATTAGACACTAGAGTGGATTTTGCATATTCGCGTAGTTAGAAAATAGGAAATGGCTTAGCAGGTTATACTTAGCAGCAAAGTGTTACTTTTCCTTCAAAAGTATATTACTTTTGATAGATATTACTACTTTGAATCTTTGAAAAGATATTACTACTTTTACCTTTTACAAATCTGCAGGTCAGGAAATAATTAAAGTAATGGAAAAAAACCCACAGTTGTTTTCTTTTCATGGATGCAGAAAGCTTTCATTAACTTTTACGGGACTCTGGTCACCCCTTGAATAGAATTATGCCTGTAAAAATATGAGCTCTGTTCTGTTTACCATTTGACTGTTAATCCACCCTCTCAATGATGTAGCTTCACTGTGTATTGGGTTTGCACACTGCTTTTAAATGATGTAGCTGTTCTTTGGGGATACAAGTCCTAGATTTTTCAGACTGGAGGTTATTTCTTAGCATCCTAAAATAGTTGATGTAAGTCCATTCAATTGTATTTGATCTGCCTGCATGTTAATACTTTACGGATCTCCTTTCTGGATTGTAACATACAGCAGTACTCATGAATGAGCATAGGAGTATGGGAATACTGTCTTGAGTGCAGCTGTGTGAAAAAAGAGTGAATGATCATGCTTACTTTCAGAAAAAAGGAAGATTATTGCCAGTCTTCTAAGCTGGTCACAAGGGGGGCAATAGATACATCTGGGGGAAAAAGTAACTATTTAAGAGCAACTTTTAATTATTTAAAAGTTAAATTCTTGACAATTTAGAATGGGAATTCAAAATAAAAGTTTAATTTCAGGCTGTTGTAATATCGTCATCCAGATGCGCTTGCTGAAAGCCAAGGAAACACAGAGATCTTTTAAAATATATCTCAGCTTGCTCGGAGGCATGTTCTTTTTCCAGGTGGTGGATGGGGACCTCTAGCAGCACCCTCTGCTAACGATTCCTGCAGTTAGGGTGAGTGGGTGCTTGGCAAGGAGATGAGGATGATGTGTTAGGGCTGTGCAGGGCTCCCGTGTGCCAGTCTTGCCCTGCCGAAGCAACCTGGGTGTCCCTGAGTGACTCTGGTGAGGCTTCCCAGCCTGGCCACAGTCTCTGGGTACGTAGTGGTGGAATGAATGAGAAACGTGGAGGTGGCCTGAAGCTGATGCTGTGGGCACCTGTCTGCAGGCCTGTGTCTCTGCGCAGTGTTGCCCTGCCCTTTGGCAGCGTGGTAGCCCTGCCCATGCCACCCCAGCAGCACGGCTGATCAGGCCTTGGGCCATCAGTCCTCAGATGCGGGTTACCCCTTGTGGCCCTCCTTTCCCTGGCAGGCTCCTGCAGCAGAGGTGCTGTCCTCTTGGCGAGACCAGCTCCTCACAACCCCTAGGGGCACCGGTGGCTGCCCTGGTCCCTCCCTGCACGTGGCCATGAGCTGCACAGGCAGCCAGCAGGGATTCAGGCATGGGCTGTGAAAGCCAGAACTGGGCTTAGGCGGCCATCGAAGACATTCTCCTGACTGCTGCTTCTAGATGGCACTAGCTTAACAATGTAAATTTATTTTAAAGCAAACAACAGTAACTTCCGTGGCCCTTAAAATGGGCACCTGGTCAGCATGGTGCTCTGTTTTCAAAATTAATTGCTCAGTTTATTTTACTATAAATAAAGTCCTCTGCTAATACAGTTCTCTTATGTATATATTGAATTTCCAAACCAGTGTGGAAACTTTCTTATTACTGTCCTTTTTTTGCAGTACATGGGCGCGACAAAGGATATGATAGGAACTTTGAAAACTGTGCCCAGAAAACTTGATGATTAGAAGTTGAAAATTGTTCACTGTGGTAATGAGAGGAGGTGTTGTAGAGAATAAAATCAAATTGCACTTAAAGGGGAGGTTACATGTCACTGAAGTGGATTTCTGAAAAAGAGTTTTCAGTTCCAGATACAATCACTACTTCTTCCTCTTTCCAGCCTGACTTCCTCAAATAAAATTGTTTTGTCTGTGTCAAAATGAATTTTGAGAGGATCTGAACTATGTTGGAACTGAAAAACAGGCCTCCTATGTGGACATCGATTTCCTTCAATTGATTGTTGACGGTCTCTTACGTGACTTGTTCCTGTTAGGCCAATTTAGTACTTTTTGTTCAGATTATGAGAAGCCATCAAGGCCTGTCTCAACAGCCAGAAAACTTTTGTCAGGGAACTAGATAAAAGCAGAGGATGAACTTCATTTGAAATTTATAGTAAACTCAGAATTTCACTGTGAAAAATTAGGTTAAATTGTTTTTATTCATGAGCTTCTAAATTAAATACATCAGATTTTGTGCTTTGAAGTGATTTTTTTCTTTAATCCCCCTAACTCTCATAAAGAGACTAGATAATCTTGCGTTTATTGCAATGTAAGGCTTATTTCAAATACACGAGACAGTTTATCTCTGCAAAATATGAAAGTGCATTTAAAATAATTTTTTAAATGCTAGTGTAACCAAAAAGCCCCAATTTTATTTATATTCCTCTGACTATTTCAGTGAGAAACAGATGGCTTTAAAGTACATTTTTTGCATGTAGAATCCTACCAATTTAAATGGGAAGAACTTTACATCCTGACTCCATAACTGCAGTCAAATCATGTTCTCCTCAAGGCTCCTTGTGCTGCTTTATTCAGCAGAAGGATTCTGCTCCTGAAATCCCTCTTCCCTTGTTGCATTAGGGAATTACAGTGTGCAGTAGCTTAGGTACAGAGATAGCTTACATGAACTGTAGGCCGTTAATTCCTTCTTTTGGAGAGCAAATGAAACCTCGCATATGCCCACAGTGACATTATGTAACCATGGGGAAAATACAAACTCTAAGCAGTGGTTAAGGCTCTAAAAGTAAGGCTCTAAAAGTAAGAAAACAGTATTAAAAATTGCAAGGTATTTTTTTATAAAATCATAATATCCTTACACACAAAGCTTGAAAATCTTTTGTTTAAATGCTGTTGAAACACAATGGAGACTTCAGTGGGATGTGAGAATTGGGCTGGAGTTGGTTAAGTTAATGTTTCATTTTATTCAAAATATAATAGCCTTATGCCTAGTTTATGGGACTGAAAACAAGGATTTCAGCATTGGTAGTCTGGCATTGCTTGGTAGTCTTCTGTGAAAGCTGAAAAATATTCAATAAAGATGCATGTTATGAATACCCTTTTTCTTTACATACAATAATCTTACTGTGGAATTGCATCCTGGATATAATGGGCTGTGCTGTGGTGGAAACAGGACAGGTAGGTTCACAGGGGCTGAAGAAAGGGTAGTGAGATTTGACCCATGTTTGTGATTCAGGTTTGTTGGTAAGATTAGTGTTGGTTTAAGTGGTGTGCTTGTATGGGAGAAGCAGGTCTTAAAACAAAGTGAGGCTTGGTGTAGTAGAGAATAAGGTACAAAGTAAGTAGCAACAAACCTACATGTGATTATCTTGCTTCAGTGTAAGTAACAAATGTATATATTTGTGTGGTATCGCACTATACCAGTGATAAGGAACATCTGTGCTCTTTGTTCACACTGCCAGTTTGATTTTGCAAATGTATTGATGTGACATAAAGTAACCTTACCACTTCAGAGTTCTAGATTTTTGTTTTTCCACTTCTCAGCTGGGTAATTTTCTTCTTGACAGTGTTCTTGTACAAGATGTGAAAGAAGGAAAATATTCATAACTGTGATCCTTTACACATCAGGAAAAATTTACTTGTTTGTTTAGGGGGGATGGGTGGAGGACAGAGCAAAAATAGGTAGAAAAGCTGTGAAATTTACAGAAATAACCACTTTCTGAGTCTATAGGCCAAGATTTTGAAGGGATGTATGATTCTATGTCTTGCCAGTCTAGGTGCCAATTTTGAGAAAGGATACTTTCAATATCCTAAAGCATATCACAATAGGTACCTTTTAATCAGGCATATATAAGTAATCAGGACTTAAAACCATTTTCATGACTTAAAATATTTTAATATTTGAAGTACTTTTTCCAAAAATGCAAAATAAATTAATCAGAAAGTTCTATCTTGTATTTATAAATAGAGAATTTTTGCTTTCCGTTTTAATCAAGGTTTTAATTTTAGAGTAGTTTGAAATGCTGTAATTAAATTAGGAAAATTTTATTTTGGGCTAATACATAGTGACTGGACTACATTTCTGTCACTGATTTACTGTTTTCATGTCTGAAATCATCATGAAAGAAGCACTATTTTAAAAAAGGCCTTGTGATTCTGACTTCATTTTTATAGCAGTGTGAAGAGTAGAAGATTTTCCTGAACTGGTTTGTGCTTGAATAAGCTGCTAGGAGTAGTAGTGTATTACTGCATGTGGTTAGTGGACGTCAGGTAGTAACCACGAAGTACAAAATGCTCAGTTTTGAAATGAACTGTCAATGCAGAAGCCAGGGCTTTTTAACTGTCTAATCTCTATAAAGTCTATGTACCAGAGATAAGTTTGAAAATCCTTTGAGATATAATTGTGCATTTGCAGTGGAGTAACAGTAGTTTATTGATTCTAAAACCTGAAATGATGCATATACATCTTAATGCATTATAATAATTATTTTAGCTTATGTGATTTTTATGCAGTAATTAAGTTTTGACATTTCTAGAGTTAATCTCCTGTATGATATATATACACTCCTTTGTTATTTACTAATCTTATTTAAAAAGGGAACATTACATATTGAATACTGTACCTCAATTTTATTGTAATGATTTTACTGGTTACCAGGTGGGGTGGCAGTTGAAAAATTTGGTGAATGCACTACGAGAGGATCCGAGTGGTGTTATCTTAACTTTGAAAAAGCGACCTCAGAGCATGCTTACCTCAGCACCAGCTTTACTGAAAAATATGAGATGGAAGCCCCTTGCTCTGCAGGTAATGAAGCTTAATCATAAGTCATACACCATCATTTTAACTATAGATTATCTCAATGATGCTTTATTGTGCTTCATCCTCAGCAGCATATAGATTTACTCTTGTATACTTTGAAAAATTGTTTCTGAAATTATTTCTCCGCGATTTGTTCTCAAAGGCTTTATTGAAATTAAACCTGTTAGAACTTTTCAAAGTTAAGAAGTAATCATCCCAGTGTTCTACAGTGCAGAAAAGTAGCCTCAGATAAATTTTTCTAGCTAAAGAGAGACAAACATACTTCACAAACTGATAAATTTTCGTTTGATTTCTTGTGAAGATCTCAGTACAGTGTAACCTCAAAAAAGAGGGGACAAAAATGTTTGCGTTCTCAGTTTGATCACTCTTGGAGTTACTGGAAAATTTATAAGGTGATTGTATTCAGTAAACCAGTTAACCATCAAAATTTCTTCATGTAAATAAAGTTGTACTTGTGGCAAAGTTGTCCTTGAGATTGAAGGCTTGCACATAAGGAGCCATAGCACAGAATGTCTGGCTGGGCACTTAATTTTAGTAAGCCTGCAACGTGCTGAAAGCCGTGGAATGGTTTCATTAATGCTTTCATGTTTAACTCTAGGATAAAATGTCACTGTGATGGATTACTGTAGGAAATGAAAGTTATGTTCAGACTGATGAAGGCATGTAACCAGCTGATGGAACCAACAAATGAACCATTTTTCCATTCAGTTCAGACGGAATACTGTTTAGAAATTTATTTCGTTTGCATAAAGAGTGCATTCTTTGGGACATTTTTATTACCACACTAAAAATTCTTATTAGAAATTAAGTACATTTGGAAAAGAAAAGACTTCTGCAAAGTTTGGACAAAAGGAAAATGCCACTGCCATTATTTGTGGTCTATGCCATTTGAAATGTTAAGAGAAATGTAAAAAGAACTAATACCATGAAGAACTTTCATATGTGTGTGTGTGTATATATGTGTGTGTGTGTGTGTGTGTGTATAAATATATATTATAATGGTGAAATGCATTATAGTCATTGAAACTAAGTTTTTAAATGATTTGAGATATTTTGGCCTTTCAGATATAAAGAACTGACTACACATGTGACAAAAACTTTCAACCAGAAATTAATGTCTGAAGATAAAATTGCAAATCTAGATGCCTGATATGAGTGTATGAATGCCTATATTTGAAGGCTGCACTTTTTCCATAGCGTTAGTGAGAATATAAATGCAAATGTAAAATACACATCATTGCTTTAAAAGGGATCAAATGCTTTCAGTCTAAATCCTGAGTTTGGGTAAGTTTGGTATTTCTTTGGGTGAACTGGGCCATGCTCCTATAAATACTCAATTTTTCTTCACTTTATCATTTATTACCAGAATAATTATGCTACAGACCCCACATCAAAAGTTTCTGACAGGTACTTGGGTCTTACTCAACTGATCTAACTTTGGATCTGCTGTGTAAATGTCTACATGTCATTCAGGTTTCTCATTTAAACCCCTTTTGGCCAGTGGACATGCATTAGCAGTTACTGGTTCATTCATCTTGGCCTGCTCTGACTGATCTACCTTAGGGTATGGTGAATTTGCCCCTGCACATGCCTCTTTCTCTGCATTTGATGATAAAGGGAATCTGGACAGCTAGCTTGAATGTAGATTATCTGTACTGGATGACATTGACCCTAGACAGTGATTTTCTGTAGCATTACTGATTTGGGGAATGGGGGGCAATGGGAGTCTTGGGCGTGGGGAGGTTGGTTCTTGCTGTTGTATGAAATATGAAAATTTTCAAGGCTAATATGAGCACAAATAGAGATACTGTTAAACATTGCAGATATAATTCTGGTATCACGATGATATTATTCTGATTTTATCAAACATGACATCAGGAAAAGGCCAGAACCTCATTCAGCGCTTATATGTGCAGTGGGCATATGTGTGTCTGTTGTAATTTATAATTTTAGTGTGAGAAACAACAGTTTTCTTAAGTAGGCGGAGTGTGGACAAAGCTCCAGGGTGAAGTGCACACAAACTTCGGAAGATGCATAATGTGGAAATTTCTGTTGTTGATTTATGCAGATCAGAGTTGAACAGATGTTAAAGTCAGCTAATGTTAAAGTTTAAATGTAGCCTAAGCATAAAATCAGTACTGTCTATTTTATCAATAGCATGCATCAAAAGAGGTTAGAGTGCAGTGTAATTTTATAGCTGTAAAAATAGGAAGAAATTATGTTTATTTAACAAATTTTCTGGGAAAAAAAGTTTTCAGGAAAACTAAGTGTAGCAATTGCAATTTGACGCTATGGTTGGTCTGAAATTTCTTATATTCCTGAGTCACATAAAGGGGCTATTCATTAATAAAGCTTGGGAGGTAATGTGAGAGGAGAGGGAGGAAAGTGATAGCAAATACCAAAAAAACCATAAAGGAAAGCAGTGCTTAACATCACCTTTGCAAGCAGGGGAGGTTATTGTAACTTGTTTTCCCATATCAGGATGTCTTGAAATAACTGAGAACATTACAGCTGTGCTGTCATCCCAGAGCTGAGTTAATTGAACTATATGTATTATTCAGCAGATACAAGCTATAAGGAAATTATGACTCAGTAATAATTCTGTTAAAGTGCAAAATATTCAAAATATTATAGAGTGAGATACGGGAATGAAATTCTGATAAAATGAGAAATAGGATCAGCAAAAAGACTGCTCTGGTCTTTTTGTTTCTGCAAATAGAGTGAACACATGAAAAATGTGGTGTCACAACCTAATCATATTGTGATGAGTGAAGTGGGAAGGTGGAAGTTTGCCCTAACGTAGGGAGGATGACACGGAAACAGACTTGAGTTTTTTGTATGCATCTCACTAATCAGTATGTTTAACAGGCGATGCCATAGGTGTAGAAGGTAAATATTTCAGTGTCTTAAATTAGGAGACTCATTTACATTGAAATTTACATTGTGATGTTTAAATTGAGAACCTTTGAAACTTAATTTTAACTTAAAGTGAATAATGTGGAGGCATTATTGGTAAATTACATTCTGCTTGTTCAGTCAGTAATTGTGTATAAAAACATGAAGTTTGCCATTTGCAACTACATGACAAACTACGCTTAATGGAGAGATACTAAATATGCCTGTGAGCTGGGAAAGTGCTCGATGAGTGTTCCAGCTCAGGCAGTGTGCAGGTGCTGCCAGTGTATCGAGCCAGTATTTGTGTGAGTGACGGTGTCCTAGGAGTTAAATTATACACTGATAATGAAATGCTTAAGAGCTTTCTGCCCACCGTTAGTGATCTAGATTAGCCATATGCCAGCCAAACATTCACGGTCTCCAAGTATGGAAAATGCTTTTAGATCATTCAGATATTAACTGGTTTTTAATTGGCATAAATGCCTCTTAGAATTTTCATCTGTTTACTTAGAACAGCTCTGGCTTTGCATTGCAGTCTTGCCATGAATTAGCAGTTAAATGCAGGCTACATAATTCTTAATTCTTAATTCTTTGTGCGTTGAGGGTTTTTTCCCGTGTAGCAGAATATTTATTCTTTTCATAAATATTCTTATCCTTAGAATAAATATGAAAGGTTAGAGGAGAGAAAGGAAGAAGAAGAAAAATTATGCATCTGGTGTAGCAGTCCTGAAATTGAAATTGAATGGCTTGATATACAGTAAAATAATACAATTAGCCTATGGCTATACTATGCACCATTACATAATGAGTTTGTATTTACAAACGCATTAATTCCGGCTCTAAGGTCAATCAGTACAGAAATAAAAAACTCCTTTTTTTCCCCCCTTGTGTCCTGATTAAAGAAAGTGCTGTTTGGTTGGTTGTTTGTTTTTTTTTCCTGTTTTCAGTCAGTTGATTGTCTGTTTTAATATCCATCAATACCCAACCTCTTACTGATAATCAAGGTTCTCCCATGATGCATTTTAGAATCAAGTCCAAATTTGTGAAGTCAAGGGATTTTTCAGCTATGTTACTGCTTTTATAACAGTTGAATTAGGCAGCTGTGGCCTTGGGGAATGTAGTGGTTGCCTTTTGCAATTGAAAGTATTCATTAATATGGTATTGTACTATAAATATTAAGATGTTATGCCTGCAAGACAAACCTTACTAAATTTGCCTTCCAGTTACTTTTTTGATAGTCTGATCCATTGTGTGAGAACCTAGAATGATATTGCCGTTTGCAATATTTGTATTTCTGACTGCTACTGAATATGGTGAACAAACCAATTAACTTTAACTTTTATTTTTTTTTAATTTTTCTTGCTTGACATAGAGGTGGCTCTTTTGAACTCTCCAAATTTTTGTCCGGTTCAAAACCTAACTTAAATAAATATCCTCTACTCTAGATTGTGTGTTTTATTTCTCCTTTCCACTTGGTGTTATTTTGGGGAGGTTTCAAAGGAAGGCCCCTTGAAGTGCTGTTTGAATAAGGGTGGAAAATTCAATAGAGAAGATTCTCAGAGCATATGAAATCCTATATAAGCTGTTGTCATCACACTAGCAAGAACCTAGCTGCAAAGTCCTCCTTTGCCTTCTGGAAAATGCTTTGTTCATTATGCAAAAAGAAAATGGACTTTATTACAGTGTGGAAGACTCTTATTCCAGTTTTTTTAATACAGAAAAGGAGTGCTAGAGCAACGTGTGCCTTGCATCGGTTAATTTGGGATGCACCTGCCCGTGTTAGTGAGAAGGCTCCTGCTCACAGCTGTGAGCTGGGGCCAGCCACATCTGATGTGTTGACTTGGAAAAAACCCTGACTCCTCCTTCACCAAGCCTTTTAAAATGTCACCTTTTGTATAACTTAATAGTTTGCTGTACTGTTTTGTATTTGATTAAATTGTACTGTTATAAAATCACCAGAAGCTCAGTATCTGTAGTTTTTTTAACAGTTTGTTTTGGATTAGATGTGCATCATATTTCTACTGTTAAATATTCAGCTTTTCATTTTCCTAAGAAACAACTGCAACAATAACAAATCCTTTGTTTGAAAGAAAATGCTACTTTTATTATTTTTATTCAATATATTTTCTTACTTGATTATATTGCCTCCATTCATCTAGACACAATGCTATATATTGTTTTCATCGTTTATGACTAGAACTAATGATCCTACACTTTTTAATTATTAAATTTGAATAAAATACTGACTTGTTTCCTTTTAAATTACTTAGTTGTCTTTTAACTGCATGGGAAATGGGCATTCTNGTTCTGAAGGAGAGGGGATTTGTGTGCTGTCAGTCAGTACTTAACAGGGGTTTCCTTTTTCCCTGGTGTTAGAGAAACTGAGCTGCTGTGAGTAAAGACGGTTCCCTGTTCTCTAGCCAAGTGACAGTTTCGGGGAGGCTCTGCAAGGACTAATGAACCTGAAG
>VYZQ01023190.1:113538-125730 GCA_013400655.1 Mystacornis crossleyi | reverse complement strand
AGGGAGACAAGAGTAGTAGTCCAAGTCATTACTCGCTGTTGCCTAGTTTACAAATGGAGTCATTGAGACAAGAAGTCATGGGCACACCTGGACCAGAAACTGCTTTGTACCATGTGAGTAAAAATAACATTAACAGAAGTCATTGCTCTGTGCTTGTGATAAGAGACAGTCTTGGTTTTATAGTGGTGTTCAAACCTTTTTTGGACTGCTGCTGTTGCACTGATTTCTATTCTTCAGACAATAACTAGGTCTCAAAGAAATATTTTACAATTCTTGATTTTGCTGTTAAGATGCGGGATGGACAGCAGTGTTTTACTTGCTTTATGTAGAAGATAGCACTTTTGAAATGCAGTGTGGTATCTCTGCCTTGACTTACTTGCTGCTGATGGAAAGGGGAGTAGCAGCAGTTTCCTGACTGGCTCAAAATTTTCTTCCCAGCATCTCTGTCACTTCAGTATGCTAAGTCTTGTCAGACAACCCCTTTACTGCAGGTACTTGAAAGGCCTGATAATGGCAGGAAAACTTGTGGGAGGTGTTTGTTTTTCTTTTGAGGTCAGGGGAGCTCTAATGCATGTAACTGTTTTTAACATATAGCCCTCAGGAATGCAAGTATAAATGTAAAGGAAGGGGATCTGCTGAATAGGATGCAAAAGGAAAATTGCAGTAACTTTCTCGTTTTTAAATGTGTCCAAAAAATGGAGTTAGAAGATCACAACATATTTTAGATGTGATAAGACATTCGCCCAATAGCACTTTCCATGTATCGAGAGAATACTCATCTCTCAGTGACACGTCTTTCTCAGTGTATGTTAAGTTCTTGACATTATGCAGTGACAAAAGCTTTTACTTCAAGGTACCATCTTTTTTTTTTTTTTCCTTTGGTTCCCTCTATCACATAACAAGTCTGGTTTACAAATTCTGTACAAAAATAAATGATGCACACAGGAACTGGAAGATTCTCAAAACTCTGGTATGGAAGTTAATGAGCAACAGCAAGCATAGAATTGACAACAGGCATTTTTCATTTACTTTGGATATCCATCCACAAAACACTTGAACTGTTAACACCCCAAATTCCACCAGTATCAGCTAATCTTTCTTGTGCATCATTACCATTAAAGGATCTCTCTCTCTCTAATGCCATTAAATCTTCAGCATCTATTTGAAAGTTTAGAAGGAGCTTTTTCCTTTATAAAAATACATAAAGGTTATTCATTCTTTAGAATACAAATCAGTATTGATCTTCTGACTGGCTATGGAGCAAAATGTATGAAGTAAACAGAAAAAGGAAGCTTGGATTATTGATTTGTCCCAGGGGAAATGGAAAGAAGCCCTTCACAAAGCATTTACAGCCCTCTGCAGCTGAATATTGCTGATGCTGTCTCTGGAAGCTGGCTGCTATCATGCAGTACCAGAGTTTCTTTTTTGTAGTGATGACACCCAAGTATTCTGGTGCATACATCTTTGCCACATAGCAGAGCCAAAGATTTTGTAACGAATTGAGCACAACTTTTCTTAAAATCTTAAATAAACAGTACAGTGAGCAGATAAAGAATGGGGGAGTACAGATAACACACAAGGAACTTGTATCTACCTTCAGTAAAATTTTATTAAGCTACAGATAACAAATAAGACAACGAAAACATATCTTATGCTTAAATTGTGTCTTAAAGATCACGAAAAAAGTGGCTGTCCTGTTAGAAAATATATTTTCACAATCAGCAGCTATAGTTTTTCACAAAGATTTCGGATTATTTGTAAGTCAAAGCCTCTGGATGCACATGAGTTGAGTGCAAAGGAACTGCTCTGATAGTAGTGAAAGAGCAGGAGGTTTTTGTTGGGTTTGGTTTGTGGTTTTTTCAGAAGTCAGTGTTTTCATTATGCTAGAATATCAGGGAAAGAGAGAATACTGTGATTCTGTGCTGTGTATACCACAAGCCGGTGGATTTTCCTAAAGTAAAGAGCAGCTTCTACCAGGTGGCTTTAGTTGAATTTGAACTTGTAGTGCCTCAATTGTTTGTATAAGGTCCCAGTGCTAAAGAACACTCCACCAGGCTTGTTGAATAGCTCCAATCCCTGATTGCTCGTTGTAAAAAGTATTCACCTATTAGCCTGTGTTTACCTGGCTTCTGTGTCCAACCATAGTTATAAATGTACCATTATCCTCTGGATTTAAACATCTTTTGTTACCAAATTTATCCCGCAATATAGGATTTTACAGGTTATCATCAAATAATTTTGTAGACTTCTCTTGCTTAAAGGAGTTAGAATGAGCATCTTAGGTTTTTCTTCAAAGATTGTGTTTTCACATCCTTTCCTCATTCTCATAATTCTTTCAAATCTTCATATTTAAACCTAGAATATCTTAAGCATCCTTCCTAAAGTATATATGCCAGCACAGCACATAAATTTCTAGGAGCTGCATGGAAAGGTTACATAATGTTTCCTGTTCACTTCTTTATTTAGATGTTTAAAGGACTGGTTACTGCTTTTAAGCATAGCCTTGGAATGAGAGTATGTTTGTTACTTGTTTTTAGTTTTATTTTTTCTGTAATGATACTATTTCAAATCACTTACTTGCAAGACTGATACTCCCAATCTAAAAGCGTCTATCTTGCATTCTTTGTTATTAAACACAACATTGTATATGGTTGGTCATGTTGAAACACATGACTTTTTGGGTATGCTTGCTGAATAATCCACGTCTCTGAAGCAACCCTATGTATGAAATATGTGAGAGTAAGGGCTCTGGACCCTCAAACTTGGCTCCCATGATTCCCAAGTCCATAACAAAGTGTACTGAAGCTCCAGGATTCTAGGGTCTGCTGTGGTGTTTCCTTGTTCTAANAAAAAACTACACTGCTGAATTAAATTACCACAGCAGAAATAGTATTATTTTTTGTGCTGTAAACAAAGTGGATGGTGTTAAAAAATTACCGTGGTAATGTAGAAGTGCCTGGTGGTTGTTTACTTGCTAGAAGCTATTCTGCAAAATGCCAGCAGATTCAAATTGTTATATTCGAAAGTGATCACAAGAATGATGGCAGTCTAGCATTTTTCTGACTGTCAGGATACTAAATTTGCATAAAATCACTGGTTTTAACAGTTTTGTTTATATTGTTGACTTGCCATTGCAATCGAAAACTGTCTGGTCAAGGGTGTATTTCAGCTGTGGCCCTGAAAGGTGAACAGGGTTTCCTTGTGTCCACTGAACATAACCGATGTGCTGGCTGATACCATAGCAAAACAAAAACCAGTTTGTGTTGTGTCTGTGAACTAAACATCTCTTGTACCCTCTTCTGGTGTTTCTGAATCCTCACATACAAGTTTTCTTCACTGCTTCGGTTTTTTTTCCCATTCTAGAAATTGTTTCCAGCATTATGTTGATTTCTAGCCAAGCTGTTGTTCTTGCATTCTGTTTTTGTTCCTCACTATTATAAAAGAAACCAGCACAGAGTGTTAATGTTTTTAAGCTGAGGCAAACTGTTTGAGCTGTTGTTCATCTGATGTGCAAGCAGGTGTTCAGTGTGATCTATTTCTGTAGGTAGAAAACAGCACAGTTAAAATTGTCTTGAACTTTTGGGGTGCAAGAGATGAAAGCTCTTGTCGTTGCTTCTGAAGTTCACTGTGTTTTCTGTATAGGAATTTTCTTGGTGCGTTGTGCTTTGTTTTTGTTGAAGGAAAATAATGTGGTTATTTAGGAGGGAGATAGAGTTATGTGTCAGAAGAAGTTCAAAATCAGGTTGATAATAATTTGCTGGATCAATACAATTTTCCCTTAGCCTAGAAACAGCATTGCAATGTGAAGAAAAGGTTACAGGCTATTGTACGTAGTAGTAAGCAAGATTACTTTTTCTCGCATAATTCCCTCCTATATACAACAGGCTGCAACCGACACAAATAAACTTATATTATTGACCTTGTTTCTTCTCCCTTCCTGCCTCCCATCATCCCTTTGCCTTTTCCAGTGTATGATCACTTGTTCATGTGTTCTTAGCAATACATAGTGACTTGCTTGTTGTAGGAAGAGTGACAGAAAAATAACAGCTTCTCACTTTGCTGTGATAACCAGTCTATTTTAAATTGTTTAATTAATTAGAGGAATTTTCTTAGTTATTTTATTTGCATTTGAAAATAAGGTAAGGTTAGCAGCAAAATGTGCCGCCTAAAGTTCATACCTCTGAAACAGGTCACTGANTTTAATTTCTTCTTTTTTTTTCTTCTATTTTCTTTTCCCTTTTACTGAATTCCCTGGAGTAGAAGCCATGCTGCTCACTCAGCATTCAGGTTTTGTGTCATTCACTGGTCTTTGATTCTGTGTTACATTTATTCAGTTATGTTTTCATTCTTTTTTGACTCCATTGATATAAATGTTAAATAATTTTAGACTAAAAATGCATCCCACTACTTAATGATGAATTCCCCTTACAATTACAGGCCTCTTTCCTTTTGAATTTTGCAGCCGCTGACCTGAGGAGGTTGATTACCTTTTTACTGTGAAGGTTTTCTGTAGAAAAGCAGCTTTTACAATTATGCTGACTTCAGTTCCTTCTGCTGCTTTTATACATGGCTCTACAGATAAGAAAAATCTTTGATCAAAAAACTACACTGCTGAATTAAATTACCACAGCAGAAATAGTATTATTTTTTGTGCTGTAAACAAAGTGGATGGTGTNTCTGTTTTTGTTCCTCACTATTATAAAAGAAACCAGCACAGAGTGTTAATGTTTTTAAGCTGAGGCAAACTGTTTGAGCTGTTGTTCATCTGATGTGCAAGCAGGTGTTCAGTGTGATCTATTTCTGTAGGTAGAAAACAGCACAGTTAAAATTGTCTTGAACTTTTGGGGTGCAAGAGATGAAAGCTCTTGTCGTTGCTTCTGAAGTTCACTGTGTTTTCTGTATAGGAATTTTCTTGGTGCGTTGTGCTTTGTTTTTGTTGAAGGAAAATAATGTGGTTATTTAGGAGGGAGATAGAGTTATGTGTCAGAAGAAGTTCAAAATCAGGTTGATAATAATTTGCTGGATCAATACAATTTTCCCTTAGCCTAGAAACAGCATTGCAATGTGAAGAAAAGGTTACAGGCTATTGTACGTAGTAGTAAGCAAGATTACTTTTTCTCGCATAATTCCCTCCTATATACAACAGGCTGCAACCGACACAAATAAACTTATATTATTGACCTTGTTTCTTCTCCCTTCCTGCCTCCCATCATCCCTTTGCCTTTTCCAGTGTATGATCACTTGTTCATGTGTTCTTAGCAATACATAGTGACTTGCTTGTTGTAGGAAGAGTGACAGAAAAATAACAGCTTCTCACTTTGCTGTGATAACCAGTCTATTTTAAATTGTTTAATTAATTAGAGGAATTTTCTTAGTTATTTTATTTGCATTTGAAAATAAGGTAAGGTTAGCAGCAAAATGTGCCGCCTAAAGTTCATACCTCTGAAACAGGTCACTGAGTAATGGGTGGAGGAGATAAATCAAGGTTTTGTACCACTGGGATTTTGCTGAATTTACATGTGTAGATATGTACACATGCACTATCTTTAATGTTCCAGTTTTGCTTCTAATAAGAGTAAAATAAAAGCTATCAGCTGGAGTCCTTGTGCTGCAAACTGAGTTAAGTTGGCACAACTTCTGCCTAACTTCCTTTTTTTCCTCTTTAGCAACGTATAACCATCCAGGTGGTTTAAGTGCAGCCTGGTGACTCTCAATCCCATAATTAACAGCAATACTTGCTGCAGTGAGCACCCACGGAGAGCCAGGCACTCTCCTTTCCACTCTGCCAGTGAGGCAGCAAGGACAAGGGCTTTGAGCAGGGTTACAGTTGCAGTTGTCCCTCTCTCCAGTCCTCCCAAGGTGGCTGTACCAGTTCAGCCAGTTGGGTTTTCCCAGCAGAGCTGGCGGGGATACATCAGTCTGGCCAGGCAAGGGTCAGTTGGCTGCAACAGGGATCTTACAGAGAATACTTTAAGTGAAGAAGATTTGTTTATGGACCTATTGCAAAAGTCAGGTTTTAGCTAGCAATATAAAATTTGAAAGAAGACGGTATCTTTTAGCCAAAATAACTTATACTTAAATTATGCTATTTCCAGGTGTTTCTTGCCTCCTACAAACGCCTCCAGAAAAAATACAGGAATATGTTTTTTAAAAGTGGAATTCAAAATTTAGATGTTGTCAATACAGAGAAGAATTTACCAAAACTCAGGATTTGGAAAACTTTACTTAAGTGGTTGATTTTCCCTTACTTCTCCTGTTCCTCTGTGCAGAAAGGCTGAAAGGAAGTAAAAAGTGAAAATACTTAAACTACATAGTTTTTTGATGAAAATGCTGGAATAAAATATGCACGTATTTATAAAACCCTTTAATTGTAGTATCCAATAACTAGCATTTTAAAAAGTGCAGAACATGTGCATATCATTTTCCTAATAAACTTTTGCACAAGCTACCCATCAGTTTATTGCAAAAATCTTCTTTATAAAAATGACATCTAAAAAACATTACATACTGCAAAATGATTTACCAAAAAAAACAACCCTAACTAAACTACCCCACTGAAAAACTAACAGGTTCGTATAATTGTAAATAGCACAGTATTTAAAGAATTTCTGTTTGCTGAATTTTTATGTTATGGATATTTGTAAATAAAAAAAATTTTGTAGAGAAAAAAATTAAAAATCAGTTGCACAGATTTTAAGTAGGTGTCTGAAATCTAGAATGTCATTGTACCATTACAACAGATGGAGTGGGTACATTTTCTTCTTAAAAATGTTTGGAGTCCAGCTATGGCAGTATATAAAAACAAGGCTCTCTTTTTCTGCCCCTTGTTTTCACAGTAGTCTATAGTTAGACATGTAATTGTTATTAGAATAAAAATAAAGCACTTGGCATCAAAGTCCAGTTTAACCTACGCGTATAGTGAAAAATATTTTCCGATAGTATTTCCATAATTTTTTGTTAATATTTGAATTAGTGTTACTTCTTTGCTGTGGTCTTTCATTTCCATTTAAATATATGTATTAAAATAATACTGACACTTTCAGATAGATCACAAACTTATATGCTTTAATCATCAGCAAAGGAAATTTTAAACTCTTTTTTTAAAAACGTAAGAATTATTTAATGTAAAAAAATTATAGTTGTGTTCCAGTTAAAAACCATTGACATTTTTATATTCCCAGCTAAGAAACTGCACTGGATTTAAAGTAACTGTCCAGAAATTAAATAAACATAATGAACAGTTTTGGAAATAATTGGGGAAAAATTTCAGTCTCTAATTATCACGGTAAGAAATTATTTTAAAAATCATTTCTTCACTGCTTTGTTGCAAGTTAGCCCTTTGCAATCTAAATATAATTGTGCACACTCTAGCTTCTACTGCAAAGGTAGGAAAACACAAACCTTAACCAAAAGCAGCACACATATGCTGTTGAAATTTCACAAGTGAAAAGCCTGTAATTTTTCATGATGTCTAGACTTCTCAAAAACAGCTCTCAGACTGGACTCCAGGTAGGCTCCTGTGTGCCTCAGGAGCTGCTGTGGTGCTTGAGTTTCTTCTCAAGTACTTGTATGTGTATGAAGGTCCATCAGAGCTTGGCTGGTAAAAGCTAAGCACCAGGATATCCCTCTCTGGAGGTGGCTAGAGCACTTAAGACATTTATATCTTTCTTCTGTAAGTTATCCTGGTCACATCTCACCTTAGTTTTTGTAGCCTTAGGGGGTTGTTTGGCCTCTTCTATGACTTCAACTCCTTGTTCCCTTTTCCATCAGTGAGCTTGTAATGAGGAAATAAGGCTGTGATGGTAACTAGGTCCACAAGTGTGGAAATGGGAGAAACTCACTGCATTGCAGTAGAAACTGAGCTGAAGAGGCTTATGAAGTTATGGAATAATCTGATTTGGAGTTATTTTAAAAGCCTCAAAGTCTATTCAGAGGCAAAAGTGCTAGTAAAATGTTTCATATAACGCAATGCAGAGAAGAAAATGCAGTTGTGCTATGAAGGCATCACGAGCTTGTATCCATTTCTCATCAGCCTAATCTAGTAAAGTTCAGGTATGGACAGCCCTTTTTTCTGAGAGACATTTAGAAAGAACAACACTTAAAAAGTTAAGTGAGGGAAAGTAGGACAAGGGAAAGAAACATAATGGGAAATTTTTACCCATTGGTTTCACGAGTCTGAAACACCATCATGTCCCACAGCCTTGATCGTCCCACTGGCCATGGGCAGCTTTGAATGCCTACACATTGGCACATGTGGGGTTTCTTCCAGTTGGGAGTTGTGGGTTTATATATCCGATTCAGATAGGAGAGCAGCATGTCTCACATTCTCAAGTTGGAATAGTGGTTCCAGGATTTAGCCAGCTTCTAAACACCCAGAAGAAACCATCTAAGCAATACTGTATGTATCCTTTCCTTTGAATGCAGCACTTCACAAATGTAACAGACACAAAATAAGTGATTAAAATAGTATTCAGGTTGTTAAAATCTGTGTAGGAACTTACATCTAAGTCATAAGTGAACTGTGTATCATATAAAACAAACAAAACAGTAAAACAGTTGACCAGTAAGCAAAATATGCCTTTCTTGTGACAGTTGGAAAATGATTGGCATATCCGTAAGATTGTTGTGCACAAAGGTAATTTTTGCTATTCCATCTGAGTTTGGTAAAAATTTGGTTCAGAATAAATCTTCTACATTTCTGAGAGAAAAAGAAAGAGAGAAACAGCATATAAATTCCTTGCTAATGGAAGATGGCTTCATAATATTTTTAGGCTAGTGCAGTCAGCATAGAGGAATAGAGGGGCCTCCTGGGTCTAGTCCTCTGCTATTACAGTTAATCTCTTTCACTTAAACCTATTCAGATCTGTATTAAACTCCACATTCAAACATGGCATGAATTGCAGTTACTAATGATGGGACCAGTAAAAGATGATAAACTGGGTGAATGGATAGCCAGTTATTGTAATTCCAAGTAAAATATTGGACAGAGGGGAGGAAAGAAGCCAGCAAGAGAAAGGCATCTAGTGAATTTGCTACAGAAAACCAAAACCCAGATGCCTCAGAAACCAGCATAAACTGCATAGGATAATAGGATAATTCAGTCTGGGAGCAGCCTCAGGAGGTTCTGTACTCTGGTCTTTGGCTCAAAAGCAGGGCCAGCTCTGAGGTCAGACAAGGCTTCTCAGGGCTTTGCCCAGCTGAGTGTTGAACACCTTCTGAGATGGAGGCTGAATGAACTCTCGGCCAACCTGCGGCACTGCTCGTCTGTCCTCATGGCAGAAAAGTTGGAGATGAGCAGCAAAACAGATATTTTGGCAATAGCTGAGAGGATTGCAACTTGCTCAGATTTAAGGCGTAGTTTCTGTTGTTCTGTTGCTGCTTAGCTAAAATCGTCTCGGGAATGTGCGTGAGTAATCTCACATCTGTTTTGCCAGTTGTAGACTCTCAGTCCTTTGAACTCAAGACTGAAGAGAGTAGATGTGCATATGCAGCTTTTATATTTGAGTTCTGTTTAAGCATATATTTTGTGAAACAGTAATACTTAGTCTCCTCAGGAGGGAGTGCTAAGTTCTTTTAATTATATGGAATAGTATCTGCATTGTTCTTGAGGTATATTATTCCTGTCACAGGTAAGAGAATATTTTCACATCTGCATTGTTTCTCTTTGAAAGAAATAGTTAATACCATTAATTTGCTCTTATTGGGGAAGTGGTTGCCCCAATGAAATTTGAAGGTATTGAATATGGGAGATTTTACATCTATTTCTATATACTCTCTGATCTTTACTAAAATCCAGAGTTAATTATTGCAGCAAAGCAAAATCCTCTAGAGATGAGGTAAGATTGCATCATGAAGCAAAGTCGGAATCTTTTGTGGAAAATTTTTGTTTTAAACTTTCTCTCTTACCTTCTTTTGCATTGTGACCATGAGAGGAAAAAAATGGCCTATTCCTTTCTGTGACAAAGCTGGGAAATTTCTTTAAAAATGAGAGTTACTGTAAAGGTCATCTACTCCAGCTCTGCCAGTCTAGATTTCTTCCTCACTGCATAGAATATAATGGTCTGAAAGTGTAATTTTATGTGGTCTAGAGATGTAGATCTATACACTAATAAATCTCTCAGCTCAGAACATTTCCTAATTTCCTTTCATATCCCCATTCTGTATTTTTTTCTGTTATCTATTTCATAGTATCATTCCTGATTGTATCCTGCTTTTATTACCTGATAGAGGACCATTGCCTTTGTCGGTATTAACATTGTTTACATCAGTAAGCTACGTTCCTGTAGCTGGTACAGTCACAATAGCACAGTTGAGATTTTATTTTTTATTAATGTGGAACAAGTGATTTCATCCCTCAGTTATTCCCCTTTGATAAAGAAGAGATTAAGTGCAGCACATTGTAGCAGAGAAGTTTATGTCAGGTATTGCACAGAGGGGACTCAGCATGAGTTACCACTGCAATATGGTGGGGACTGCCGCATCCAGGAGAACTTTGATCTAGGGCCTGACTTCTCTGTTGGGTCCTCTCTGCTCTCCTTTCTGCACAAGGGGAAGGGAGGTACCAGGACTATGAAAGCATTCAACCAAGGACACTGGCTGGCATGTGTCATGAAATTCGGCATTCTAAAAATCTTGTACAGGAGTGTTGTTTGAATTAGTGGAGCACATACGCCTGTTTCATTCACATATGCCGTTTTATCAAAATGCTTTCACAAACAGCTCCATTGTTTCTCAACAAGGGGTTTTTTCCACGTAGTGGTTTTGACTCCACAGGAGTCTCTCCCCCATTCCTCTACCCCACTTACACAGTGGTGGCCCCTTGAGCCTGTTGCTAACACACAACGTGGGAGATCGTATGGTTCCACCTGGGAGGAAAATGGCTCTTTGCAGCACTGCGGCTCCCGAACTGAAGCTGTTTTATTAGGTGTTTCTGTTTTACTGGTGAGAAGTGCTTGTTGCTTAGCGCCTGATCCCTGAGTCAGACAATCCATCTCTGCTACTGTGCTGTGGAGGAAAAAGCAACCTGGTATTTTTCATAAAGCAAGAACTGCTTTTTGTCCACTTCTCAAGTATATCCCTTTGCTTTCAGATTAACCCAAGTAGGTAGCATTTCCAACACTACAGAATTCTGACTTTAGAATGATGTGTAAAACTTCTTGTAGGCTGGTTTATACCTATAAGGTCACCATAGCCAGCTCAGCATTAAAACAACCTAATGTTATCTTTCCCCACCTTCTGCAAAGGGCTGTTTCATCTTACGCTTAGAGGATATTTTACTGAATTCCAGCAAGTAATGGGACTTCTATCCTGGAATGAACTGTTCTTTTTCTGCCTTAATTCATAAGGGCAATGGAAGTGTTTGGTATGAATTTTAACAGAATGTAAAATTCCTGATGTACAGAAGCTCTTGCCTTCTTTTCCCCAGGAAAACTTCTCCTCTATTGAAAGCCAGAAGGATTTTTCTGTTTCTTTCACTAAAGCATATGATGTCCAAGTGCTAACAGAGAATAACTTGCAATACTGTATCTTTCTTAAAGCAGAAATCTGTTTTTTCAGAGCACTTACATCCTCTGCACTTTCCTCTGTCACACAGTCAGACAGAGCAGTATGAAAGAGATCATGCTGAGGGGCACAGTCAGAAGTGTTGCTAACTCCTGCAGAAGGAGGTGTATGCACTCTTCACCATAAGCAAGCACCGAAGTGTTGTAAGGGGGCATGGGACCTTTATTTTAGGCTAATGATTTTTCCTCTACCAAGACCATGGGCTTGGTGCAAGATGTTGTTAATGCCCTCGGGGTGATTACTGTTTTACAGCAGTTTGTTTTCTTCTGAGAAAATCCAGGATTTGCTCTGTCCTGTGCCACAGACCACTTCTCTAATCCAATAACAGATGAAGAATAAGTTTCTTAAATTTGCTTGGATAGTCTTATTGGTTAGAGAAGCATAAGAGGAAAATCTACCTTCCCTATGAATAACAGAAATTTTCTAAGCAAACCAAGATTTTTCCAGGAGGAAATTGCAAAGTTTGATATCTGCTGGAGGGGCATAGCAGCTGGGCACAAGTATCCACAAAGCTTCTCAAATGCTTTTAGGGTGACTTGTCTCAGACACACTCTGAAAGTCCTTTCAAAGGCAATGGACAAAAACTGAAATACAGGAAATTCCATATAAACATAAGAAAAAAATACTTTT
>VYZQ01023190.1:74821-90708 GCA_013400655.1 Mystacornis crossleyi | reverse complement strand
TGTTTTTTTTTTTTTTATTTGTGCAGTTTATGGAAGCACTTTTTCAAGTCTGTGTTGAGATTAAAGGCTTAGATGTGAATTGCATTGAAGCAACTATCTTTCTCCCCCCACTTATCTGACACAAACAAAAGTGAATTCTGATGTGCCTCCTTCTCTTTGTACTCAGCACTGTAGGTAAGCTCTAAAACACATAATGGCATAATTAAACCACACTGTCTGTTTGGGAGTGAACCTCTTCTTTTTACTGGTGTTTTCTGCTCTGTTCCTCTGCTAAGTTGCCAATTCAGGCCTCAAAATACTGCTTAAATCTCTGAAAAGTGGTATTTATTCTTCAGAAATCAGAACAGCGGGAGTATTTGTGTGACGGCATATCTGTGAGCAGCAGACTTAACAACTCTTTGATTGTCTCTAAATCCTTTATTTTACAGATGTTTGACATCATACATGGTTTTCCATTTGAAATAAAATTCTTGCTGTGAAAACAGTTTGTTCAACAGCAAAATCATAGATCTTTGGAGACTCCCTGAATATCAAAGAGAACAGCTGTCTGATATGAAAAATAACACTGTCCTTAATCTCCTTCAGATGCTTCTAGCTTTGTTTTTGCTAGAAATGCACCCAAAAATTAAGAGGCTGGATCGGTATCATTGCTTTTTTTAATATTATTTCAGATGGCTCAACAGAATTAACATGCTTGCTGCTGGCTATGCAGAAAGAGAGAGGATAAAACAAGAGCAAGGTAATGTGTTGTTATTTTGTTTTCTTCTGTCAGCTCTTATCACAAGTTCATCTGTTCTCTTTTCCCTGCTGTGTATCAGGCTTCATTCTCGTCATCTGAAAGCAAATCACATATGGGTACCACTGTTATTGCTTTAGAGAATTCCTTCTCTGTCAGGAGTTTTGATTAACTCCTTCAGACTCCGATCTGCAGACACTGGATTATTTCTGAGAAGGCTGCAGAAGATAGCTAAAAGCAGCAGATATACAGCCAGTAAGCTCCACTATTTGGTACCAAGGAATCTGTGTCCCTTATCAGAAGAAACTTAAGAATCTGCAAGCTAAAAAAAGATTTCAAACATTGCATTTTTTGTTTGAATTCACAGAGGGCAGGAGCACATGAAATTCATCTCAGGAACAAAACCATCCTTCTAAAGCCTGTTGACATAATTGGATTTACCCTAAGGACTTTCATTTTAAGGCCACTTAAATGTTGTGATTTCTACTGGTTTTACTATATTGCAGTGTGTGCTACAGCCCTGTTGGCATTTCACTTGGAGTTGCAGGGTTACAGCATTTTACATGTTTATCTTTTATGCCTAATATTTAATGGGTTAAAAAATTATATATAAAAAAGGCATATATATAAATATGAAATAATGAGTGCTTTGCTTTGAACTGTTGCAGTGGAAATCCTGTTTGCAGACAGAAAAAGGAAGTCCAATTATGTTGTGGAGGCTGTTTCTTAGAATTGCCAGTGACATGGATGCACAGAAGTATTCCTATCCAAGTATCTGCTTTGGCAAGCAGATAGCTTTTGAATTCATGCTCTTTTTAACATATGTACCTAGCAGCAGGCACCAGAAATTTGCAGTGGTTGTGATGATCCAGAGCTTATCCAGATTCCTGTCTGCGTGCTTCCTGCTCAGTCAAAACCACGGGTTTTAATTCTGTGGCTCTGAAGCCTTCATGAGAAAGGTTCTGGGTTTTGACCCAAAAAATTCATGCCATTTTTGACACCAGGCCCTCTGCATTCACACAGCCCAGGGTAGCAGCACCGTGCTCATTGTTCTTCATTCATGTTCTCAATGCCTCACCAGAACTGGAAATCAGTTTGGGAATCTGTATTTCTTAAGCAGCACTGCAGTAACCTCTTTGAAAGAACCTGTGTACCATCTGTTGTCTCTGCTTGAAGAGGCTGTGAACAAACCCTGAATCTCTTCTAGGAAATCCTCTGTTTTGGCATTCAAAGCCAAATGAAAATTTTTACTGGCAGTAGGTTGGCACTAGAATTACAATTCCATGTGGGACAATCAGTGAAAAGGTGTATGTTATGCTAATGCTGTCCAAGTGCACAATTACACACATGATACACCTTTCAAAATCCAGATGGACGTGGAGAAATATTTTTCCTACTAAGAAATCACTGAGTAATAAAACAGCAGATGATCCAGCTAGACATGAGATGATGTGCATTCAGGCCTCATGTAGCTTATTATTAAAATGTCTCCCTATTGATGATAATCAGTGAAACCCCACTGACTATGCAAATTGTATCCCAGGCACTAACAGAGTTCTTTATTACCACTCTAACACCATTCACTCATGTTGATTTGTTCTGTGCAGGTAGGCAGAATTATACCCTCTTTGTGTTCCTTAGTTGCGTTTAGTGTGGGAGGCAGTATCGCGTTCCCCCCTCTCTGCCCTACACTGTTTCAATGCCTCTGGTGATCCTCCGTGGCTCCCAGCACAAGGGCTGTTACACAGCTCAGTAGTGTCCCTAATTAGCAGAGGCATCAAGTTAGCAAAGTAAAACCTCTCTATCACGTCAAGTATTTTTACAGTTACAGAAACTGTGAAGCTGGAATTTTCTGTATTCGGTGACTGTACCAATTGTCATCTGCATATTTGATTTGACAAAAGGTCTTTTATTTCTGTGCGGTTCAGCCCTTTGCAGCAAAGCTTTTATAATGCATCTGAAACAATTCAACAGGAGTTGTCAAATCTGTCTCAATTAAGAGTTGAATGGTTCTGAATCTATAAAGTGTATAAATATATTTCAAGAGCTTCAGAGATGCACGAATCACCAAATTGTGGGTGTACTGCTGAATAAAATGTTACATTCTGTACAGAACAGTTTCATAAAAATACCATCAACTTTTCATATGAAATACAATGAATGTTAGCAATACAGCAAGGTACTTCCTTGGATGGAGAAGTTATATGCTTTCTAGTCATCTAAATCTGAGGGGAAAAAAACCCTAGTTTATATAAATAGAATATATTTATTTGGGAAATGGCAGGTCAGTGTTAGTTTATATATAATATATTCAGTCTGTTAGTCACTGAGAAAACTTTTAAGATTTCCCTGATGCATAGACCTTGTCCATCACTGAATTGGAAAAAATCTACAGAGAGAAATACAGCAACTGTTTTATAGCATCATAAATGTTTTAGATAGATTTTAATGAGTCAGTTTCCAAAAGCAGAGCATTTTTAAAAATTGGTGGGAGGCCATTTTCATACACTTTATCTGAAAATTGACCCCTATTACTGCAGAAATTTTCAAGACCAGCCGTGGGTTGCTGACAGAATTCCCTGACTGAGATAAGGTGTGCAAAAGCGTCATCGTACACTGTTTTCTTGTATGGGGATTTGACAGCAAGAACACCTTCATATTTTTAGCCAAAACTGGAACCTGAACTGAGACTACTAAATTTTGCTTTCAGAATAAACAGTTGAGCTCCAAGTCTGCAGAAATGTCTCTGAACAATGCAGTTCTGACAGGTCTCTCACCACACATTGCACTAGGCTTTGCTGCAACAGGAACAAACACTGCTTACATGCCAGTATTTTCAAGTGTTTTAAGTTTCTGGAAACAAGTTTTCTTAAAACTAGGATTTATTTAGAGAAATATTTTTCACTGATTTAGTCTTTCATTCACCAAAAATTAATTATTTGCAGTTATGTCTAGAGACATAACTCTTAAGATTTTTTCTTTTATTTTTGTGGTCACAAAAACTTTATTTATGCAGCTTATTTATTATACTGTTTAAAGAGAATCTCTCAGCCATAAGCTTGCAGGAAGCAAATCAAGAGGCTTGGAGTAAAACAGAATTGCTACTGCGTGGAAAAATTAAATAGATAAATAAGGCTGTCCCCACCATTACTAAAATCCAAAAAAAATACAAAACTAGGGACACCTGTTTCAAGATGGTGTAATTTAAAGGTAAGTTTATGTTTTAAGTCTTGAGTAAGATTAAATATGGTAGATCATTGATCATACAGTGCAATAATTGTAACAAAAAATCATTAAAGTCAAAATTAAAGTTGTGCTAGCTCGGAATTTTAGTTTAGATCATTTATGAAGCAGCAATCAATCTTCTTCTCCTTATCTATCAAAGAGAAAGTAGTAAATCATGCACTTTGTTGAACACAAAGTGAAGTGAAAATTGCCTGTGATTAATCTGTGAGTAGTCTGAGCTGTAGTGTCCTCTCATGCAATGATTTACCCAAATACTGGAAGGTGATGCAGTCAGAAACAACGTGACAACACAAAAGTCTTACAGCATGCAAAAATTTTAAGAGTTATCTGTCTTGAATCGAGTCAGCAGTTAAACAGAGTCTTTTTATAAGGAATGTTAAGGTTCAGCGTCCTTTTAGTTAGATGCTGTTCTGCTTCAAAAAATATTTGTAACAGAATAAATATAAATTCCCATGTGGTATATTCTTCCATGTGTTTTCCCCTTTGAAATAAACTTGGCCAAGACTTGATTTCCTGAAAAAAATGAAACGTTGTATCCCATTAAATTTAGCCCACAAAATCTGTGTCCTTTGTACTTTCTCATCCTTCTTTTTGAACTCTGTTCTTAAATGTCACTGTCATATTTTTCCTTACCGTATCACCTTTATGTTCTTGCATGGATAACAGGGCAGCAGCTGTTTTAGGAAGCAGATATATGATATAAAGCTTTTCTGTCTTACCTTAAATACAGCTGTTTGTTATTAGAAATAGAATTGAAAAACTTATGTAATAGGTAGACTATAATGGAGAAAAGGGGTAGAAAAATAGCACTGATTATTCATGTGTGCAAAAACCCCTACCTGTTTGATTTGCCAGTTGGTTAAATACATTTTTTGATGTTATTTCCAGTCAACAAGACTTTAACAAAGCTGTATTTTTAATCTTTTCCGTTCGAAAAATATTTTCACTATTTTTCTGCCAATATATGTCCAATCATAATTATTTTTATGACTGTATAAATATTTGGAAGTCTGATACTGGTATTAAGAGTATTCTATATGCCTGATGTATTTATAAGGTGTATATGAGAGTTAAATTTGTGGCTCATATTCAGGTTGTGGTTTAATATCTCTGTAATGGGACATTAGATCTAGTATACACCATATACATCCTTCTTCAGATTAAGACAATTCTAAATTGCAGCAGCTACCATTGATGGCATCAGCATTGTGATATTTCACTGCCAGTAATACCAAAGGAGGAATTTTCTGTTGCTTTTCTGGAAGCAAGTCTCTGATATAAAAATGCATCAACATGTGTTGTCAGTTTTTGAGCTGATCCTTATGTAACTTGTAGATTACTGGAGCGAGAGTGACAAGGAGGAAGCTGACACTCCATCAACACCGAAGCAGGACAGCCCCCCACCCCCGTACGACACTTACCCACGGCCACCTTCGGTAAGTCACCCGCAGCTGTCCCCAGGAACGTGTACCCAGAGTGCCACTTCTGCCTGTTCTCCTGCCCAGGAGCACATGCATGCACCCAGGATGGCACTCGACCGTGCTCTTTGAGTCAGTGCTTGACTGAAGGCATTTGCTAAGTTACACACATTGCAGACTTCAGTGGCCACCATTGCTCTTCCTACTGGTTTGTAGAGAACAGGGATTTATAATCCCATTTGCTGTACAAAATAGATTAAGTTACAGAATTCTTTCTTTCTGTTCTTCATTCACAATGGACAGCTACTTATCCATGCAATACCTCACCACCCCCTTATCAACTTTCTGAGAAAATGGTATTACCTCAGGACCAACACAGACTCTTCTCTAAGGCTCCAGGAGTTGTGCTGTGAAGATTTATAGTAACAAATTACACTTGAATTTCCAGAGAAATGGGAACATAAAAATATTCTGTCCCATATTGCAATCAGCGATACCAGGTGTTCTGTTATTGTGAAAAAGTAGGTTTCTCTTACAGAGAAATATAAAATAGAAAAAAGGGAAATTTCGAGTTTTTCCTTTTTCTTGAAGCAGTTGTTGATATAGAACTATATTGTAGACCTCTAACTTATTCCCCACTGGCAATTTTAACTTTTGTGTCTGCATACTCAGTGTTAACTAATGCATCTACTTGGATATGGTTTTTGGAATGAACAGTCGGAAAATTCAGGGGAAAGAGAGCATTCATGATGTTTAATTTGAAGGCAGTACTTTATCGTACAAAATTATAGATCTTTGAATGACAGTACTGAAGCACTGCAAGCATGATTCCAAAGAAAAGCAAGATAGGATAACAACAGGCATTTGGATAGCATTTTTAAGATTTTGGATGAACCAGGTACGTCTCTTCTAAGTCTTCCATAGTGCCGTATTTTGCACTATTTTGCAAAGTTTTCTGCACATTTTGTAGGCATATTTTATGGATTAAGTGTCATAGCAAACATACTTACTATGAATAAGTATCAGTATTTGACCTACAGGTGTGACATATACAGAGACGGGTATGCATTAAAATTAGGAACAGTGCAGGTTAATTAGGTAAGTTTGCGCCTTCATTAATGAAGCAGGTGCCATCGGTGATAATGAAAAGTGTTATTCGCAGTAGGTCTCGGGGTGCATTGGTCTGAAGATTGCTCATTGTTGGCGTTGCAGATGAGCTGCACAAGCCCTTACGTGGAGCCCAAGCACAGCCGCCTCTCATCCACGGAGACATCCCAGTCGCAGTCGTCGCACGAGGAGTTCCGCCCGGAGGTGGCGGGGAGCACCACCGAGTCCCCGGTGCGCAAGACGGCGAGCCAGCGGCGCTCCTGGCAGGACCTCATTGAGACGCCGCTCACGAGCTCGGGACTCCACTACCTGCAGACGCTGCCGCTGGAGGACTCGGTGTTCTCCGAGGTGGCCGTGGTGTCCCCCGAGCACCGGCGGCAGTCAACCTTGCCCACCCAGAAGTGCCACCTGCAAGACCACTACGGGCCCTTCCCCCTCGTGGAGGGTGAGCGTATGCAAGTGCTGAACGGGAATGGGGGAAAGCCCCGAAGTTTCACTCTGCCTCGGGACAGCGGCTTCAACCACTGCTGCCAGAGCCTTTCAGTCGGTGCTGCCGACCACCGTGAAGAAGCACAGCAGAAGGAGGTTGAGGAGGAGGAGGAAGAGGAAGGCAAAGCAGCAGAAGAAAACCAGGAAGATAAAAGTAAGTATGGGATATTTCTGTGGCTTTTCAAGTGTCCTGTTCGTGTAATGTAGGGGTTGTTTTTCCTTTATCCTATCAAAAATCCCCAACAGTCTTTCAACATCCCCCATGTTTTACCAGGTCCCCCATGTCGCACACCTCTTTGACATGCCTTATGTATAAGGCTTAATAACCAGAGTGCTGCGTGACCTCTCACGATCACCAGACACTTCCCCATAGGCTCGTCACCAATCACCTCCTACTAGTAATTCTTAGTTTAAATGGATTTTGCTTCCATGCTTTCTTCACACTTACACTTGCACAGTATCTTCCCCCAGTGACACATGTGTTTCAGGACATACTTAGTGAGATTTCCAGCAAACCCCGTCCAAGCTGTAAAAACCTCTTGGTAAATCCTGGAGTGCAGAGTCAGGCTGTGATTGTGTAGTATCCAGGCAGGCAGGTCACAAGCCATCCCAAAATTTGTAAGAAGTTGAAAAAGAGAGGGTATTTTCCTCAGTTCCTCTCATTGTGATTTATAAAGAAAGAAATTCAAAAAGCATTTCAAACAAACAAAAAAATTTATAGAGAACACTATTTTACCGGAAAGGCTTAAAAAAAAAAATCATAATGCTGAGTAACTGTCAGTTACATGGCACATAAACTCCATAGAGATTAGTGCTACTTATCAAATTTAATCCAAATAACCAGGGATTAGAGAAGAATCCTCCTGAACATGTAAACACATTTTTGTGTCTGTTTCATGCTTTGTCCTTCACTGTCGTTTGTGGAGCTTCTCAGCATGTGCTGCTAGCAAAGTGGAGTCCACACCCAGGTTTTAGGGTCAGTAAGTGAAGCCTGCACTCATGATTTGTGGGGTTACACTGCATTTAAGTTACGTGAAGTGGCAAAGAAGGCAGGAAGACCCTTGAAGCTCTCCAAGGTTTTCTGCTGTTTCTTCAAATTCAGCTTTTTCACTGCAGTAAAGAAGTATAAAAATGGTAAAGAGATAGGAAAGGGTAATGAAAGCTTTGTATAACTACCTACCTACCTAAGTTGATTCATTAAAGTTAGCACCTTTGTTGAGCATTAAAATTCATGTGAATGTTATTTAGTCTACCTGGGAGAGACCAACAGTTTTCCATTGCCCTTATGCTTTAGGCATTACTTTCTAAACATTTCCAATTCTTGACTTTCTTCTGCTGCTTTGAGAAAACAGTGGTTTCTTTTGCAGATAATAAATTTGATGGCATTAAAATGCACTGTTTCAGTTGTGGTCATGCATGACACTTGGCAAAAAATTGATACATTATTTAAGGTAATATTAGACTCTTACTGACTGTGAAATGAAGCTGTCTAATTAACAGGGTTAAATTTCATCAACCATGTAGAACATTTTGTCCTATTTTTAGCATTCAGTTTTGGTTTTCAGATGAGTTTTTACTGATAGAAATATAAAAATACATTTTTTAAAAGTTCTTACTGAAAATGGGAAGGGTCAAAGAAACTTTCCATTGGCTTTACTGTGCTGTTTGGGCACTACTTACAGATACCGTTGCAAGGTCTAAGTTTTTACATGTTTGAAATCTCAATTTCAGTGCTTTTGTGTACCTGGTTGTGGCATTTTCTAGCATGTTAATTACTAGTAAAAGGCTAGTGCTTGATTTAATGGGCCAGAACATGGGCTTTTCTCCATCTTTGTATACTAATTTCCAGAAAAGGAGAACAAAGGTTTAATATTTGAAGTGGTCTCCCTGTATACACATACTTTTATTTTTTTATTTGAGGGAGGAGGTTTCCTTGGTTGAAGCTTTAACAGGAGATCATTTTTGAGACATTGACGACCAGCTAGACAAGTCAAGTGCTCATGATGAGTTATTGACCTTGAAATTATAAAACCAGAAGTAAAATACTGTCTTGTCAGTTGAAAAGTTTAAGTGTTGAATTGCTGCTTGCTATGACTGCAATGTTCTGTTTGTAACGCTGACTTTTTCCAGTGCCCTTACCAGTAAAAGGCAGGAGGATTTCCTGCAAGTGGTGTTCTTAAGTGCAAAATCTAGTTTCTGAGTTCGGAGATTTGCTTACATCTGCTAAGTCACTAACAGGGTGGGTGACCTTGTGTGTGCTGTCTCACTGCCCCCTTCACTTTCATTGCTCTGGTAAAATGAAATATTGCAACTGGCTGGAGAAGGGAAATCCTCTCTCTTTCAGAAATGTTTTAACATCACCTTGAATGTTCCCTCATGTGATATCAGAATCTTTTAAATATATTTATTTGCCTTACATGTTTGTTATCCTGACATAGTTCTGGGCTCTTGGATGATTATGTGTTTCTCGTGTGTACATGTGTGTGTTTTAAAGTGTAATCATTCCTATTGCTTTTTGTGTGGCACAAGAACGCAGCTCCTTTGCAGCTGTTGCTGTACAAGTCAGATGTCATTGCCAAAAGTTTGTTTTCTCAGCTTTCTGTTTTTACATTCTCACTTTTAGAACCACATGAATTTAATAAGTAGTAAAATGCAGTCCTGTTTCTTCCAATTTCTTTTGCAGAATTTTTTTCAAATAACTGCACAAGCTAGGAGCTCCACACTTTTTTCAGATGCTGTCTGCACCTGCTATGATTTAACATAGTTCTGTTGACTTTGTACTAAAGCTATGCTGATTTGCAACAGTTAAACATCTTCTCTCAGTCACCACTTTGTCTTAAATAGATATTGCAAGACTTTACTGACCCTGCAAATAGTTCTGTATATCAACTCTGCTACAATGCCTAGATATATATGGTAATCTGAAAATATGGGTTGTCCTTTCCTGTGTTTATCCGTCAGGACCTAACTTTGTTGTGTGTTCTGTTGTTTCATTTTGTCCTGTTATGTCACATTAACATCCTTAATGGATTGTTGTATTTCCCAAATGACTTTTGTGTAAATCATTTAGATGTTCCATATTGACACCATCTCGTAATGGTCTCTTGCTTTGTAATCCAAGAGGATTCTCTTGTGGGATATTTGAGCTTGTCCATGTGTTTGCTCCTGACTATGCAAATGGTAAACCACGTTCAGACCTGCGGCACCAAACATCCCCTTGCTGTGCTGTTCAGAGGCAGCCTGCATACAGAGAGCAGGTCGGAGGCTGTGGCACAGTGTTTGCATTTCTGTGATACAGTTGTGAAGGACAAGTTGGGCCTTTGCAGGTTTGTTTTCTGCTAGTGGGAGGTATTAGGAGACAGCAGTGTATCATGACACCGTCACCCCCTTCCCCTGTGGCCCCACCATTGTCTGCATTCTGTGTTTGAGAGATTTCACCACTTACTGCAAAGAACACTTCTAGAGAGACTACTTCCAGGGTTTTTCCCACTAAAGCTTGTTTCATTTTTTGCCCTTTTTTTTTTTAATTATCTTTGGAGATGGTTTCTTCATTTTCAAAGACTGCTTTTGTTTGTACATTACTAGGGTTTCAGCATCTAAAAGAAGTACATAACGAGTTCTCTTCAGTCTTAGCTGCAGAAAAGCCTGCACTGTTTTTGCATACTCCCCGAAAAAGTCTTTGGAGAACAGCGTTGTCTGTGGGAGTCTCAGGTGCTCTCATCTGCCCAGAGATTGCTGGGACAGGAGCTCTGTGGTGGCTCCATGTGCTGCAGGATTGGCTGGGGCAATATTGGCACACTTTCCAGGGAACTCACACCTGCGACCTGCAACAGTGTGCAAGGGAGCTTTCCACTGTGCTGGCTCCGTAAAATTTATTCAAGACCATGGATAGAAAAGCATTGATGTCTGTGTTTGAGTTTGAAAAGCTATTTGTAGCAGGAAGAAATTATTTAGACCATCTTCCCACTGTTAAACCCTGTTTCCTTCTGTGTTGTTTCTTGCCTCTTTGTTCTGCAAGGTTTCAGTCCTTTTTCTGCACTGTTAAGTGCAGTAGTTCTTCCTGACATGTGTTTAAGGACTTTTTTGTTGCTACCCCATCACCATTTTGGAGTACCTTCTATATAGGATGGACAACTGTAACAAAGTCTTACAAGAATTTTAATAAATCAATAGCTGCCGTTCTGGGGCAATTAAAGCCTGGGAGCCACTCGTTTGCTGCTCCAGAGTGTTACCAAGATGCAACAATCTTCCTCATGTGACTTCTGTCACCTTTAAAGATTTCACAGTGCTTCTGAAGGCTGGGCACACTCATACGTATTCCCTGGCATTTTGCTCCATCCCCACAACCTCTTGTTCAGGTTTGCAACATCTCCTGGCATCCCATGCTTAGTCCCACAGTCTTGTGAATGCTGCCTCAGAGGAACACAATAGCATCATGCTCCGGTCTCTGAAACTTGCCTTTTAACCTTAAACCACTGAAAACACTTGTCAAAAGCCAGAGCAGGAGCTAATGTTGGCATTTTGCAGTTCAGAGAGATGTCCATTCCCTGTGAAGGGTTTCAGGAAAGCTCACCTTGATGTCAGGGAGGGCTGGTCAGTGAAAGAGATATCAAATTACTCTGATGAGGTACCAAGCCTGAGAGGTTTTCTTTCCTTTCTTCCCCAGTAGAAAACTACAAACCAGCAGGAGAATAAGAGAAACTGAGAGAAGTTTCTCAAAACTGAGACAGAGGAGTTTAAGGACTCCCATGACTAGCAACAAGCATCATGCAGTGTGCCCAAGAAGGTGTATCCATGGTACATCCTAGACAGCATTTGCCTTCAAGAAGGAGACAGTGCAAGTAAAAGATACGCTCTGAATAAGGTCAGGTATTTCAAATTCTAAAATACAGGTCTAGGGAGGCTTCCCTCTTTTTAATGACAGGGCTGTAATGCACAGTCCAAATGGTATGTCTCAGAAGGATCAGTGTTTGCTAATTAAACACTATGTTATGAAGGGGTACCCTGTGTACACTTTTAGGTTTTGCTTCTTTGCATTTTAGGTAGCATGTGTTCACTTTGGCAGGTTTTAGGCAACGGTGAAATGTGGGAGTCAGGATGAATAACACGTAAAGTCTGGATTGTGTGTTCTGGAGTTGATGAGGATGTGTGGCTGAAATTAGTAGGGCAGTTTGCTTTTCTGACAGCCTCTTTCTGTTTTAGAGAGGACATCATTAGTGATGTCCTGTCGTCTGACCACCTAGTTTTATCCTCACTGAGAGGCAAGGGAGGAACCGTTAAGGTACTGTATCTTCCCCTCTGGAATTAATGCCCAACGGTGTCTAAAATAAGCAGAGCTATGAGATATTGAGGTCATGTTTCACATTAGAAGTAGTCCATATGAAGCTGGTGAATAGCACAAAATGCAGCACCTTCTGGCACATTAAGGAGGGCGTTATTCTAACTTACTGCATCCACTACCAGTTCGATAGTGAGAGCATTTGTCAGGCTGGGGGGGAGAAGGGGGTTTGCCTGACACCCTGGCACCCTTCTGGGTGACACAGCCCGTGCATGCTCAGACTGGAGTAGATTAATGACGTCTGCTTTTTCTGAGATTTGTGTTTGTGATCTTATTTTTCATTCCTAATTCCCATTTGAGCCTTCCTGTGGCACCTGACTGGACATTTGCACTCCAATGGGTTGAAGACCATCAGCATTTTATGCCTTGTCTACTTGTCCCATTGCCTCCAAGGCACTGTTTTTGCTGTTAATTCAGATTGATCTTATCTAAAAATGCTGTCTAATTATGTTCAAAAATATGACTACCTTAGATAAACAGGTACTGGGAGTAGATATGTTTATTTCTGAGCATGTTCTTTAATTAAAATTTAAAATTTATTAAATAAAGCTTTTTCAGTTCTCATATGCAAAAGCAATGCCACTGCAGAAGTGAGTTTGTATTCTAAATAAAAATGATGGGATATAAAACTTCCATATCCTGATTTAAAAATTCAGTTCAAGGGGAAAAAATTGCCTGCGGTGTTTAAAAGCCAAATATTGAATCATTTACTGAGTAGCAATTCAGAAAGCAATATGGGCTGTCAACAAAAATAAGAATAGTTTAATTTTATGCTTGTTAGTGTTTATACATATAGATGCATTTTGCCCACAAATATATTGTTGCCACATTTAAAATTTTATTTGATTTCTATTGCCCATGCTGCTAAAAATGCAAAGGAGAGATGAATTCCTACTTTTCTTTTGGTTTTACTAACTTTGGGTGTCATTGCCAACAAAGGTCATCTGCTTTTGCCTGAAATACGTGGATTAAATTTTCTTTTTATAAGCAAAAGTAATGCACAAGAGAATTTCTTACATGGCCATTCTTCTAAATTGCTTTTCTTGCTAAGTTTCCTCAATTCAGTTACTAAGCTGGGGACTGTCAGTGGAGCTGTGCTACTCCCTACCAGAGACTCCTTCGGGTTGGGTGGTGAAACAAGGAATCTGTACCTGTGACAGGGTATTTCTGGTGGGGCATTTTATGTTCTACATTAATTCTCTCGCCAGGTGTTGTGTAACCACTCTGGTTTACGTATAATTTTTCCACTTCTTGGTGTCAGCAAGCTCTGTCTCTGCTGCTGCCCTCTCTGAGTCTGGCTGCAGAGAGGCTCTCCTTGGGAAAAGGCCCCTCATAAATGGTAGGACACTTGACAAGCAGTAGAGGGAAGACAGTCCAAGTCCTCTCTGTCTACCCCACTGAAGGATATGCTGTTTCTTCCCAGTTTGTTCGCCTGAAAAGTCTCAACAGCAATACAAAAAAACCTTTTTTTGTGCTTGCTGCTTCCACTTCATCGATTCCAAATGTGCTTTCAATTCTGAAGCAAGAGTCAAATTCTCTAAATGAAGATATGTAGCTTTTTTGATTTTTTTTAATTGATGAAAAGGAAAATCCAATTTTTTTTAATTAAAACATAATTTTCCATTGAAAAGAAGGGTTTCCTGTCCTAAAATTGAAAATCACATTCATTTTGATTTCAAACATGAAAAACAGGCATCTTTTTAATCGTTTATGTAAACCTTCTCACTGAAATTCACTGAAAATTGTTTTAGACACTCTTAGATTTGACTACTGCAATTTAATTGGAATTTTTCCATGACAAAGCCATTTCTCACTGGGATTTTTGCAGATAGTTTTGGGATAGTTCCTGTTTGAGATACAATGGGAACTTGGCCTGATCTGAAGGTTTCCAAGTGCAAAGGAAACAGAAATACAATAAAAAAGTTAGCTACCTGTCAAGTATATGAGAATGTTCTTTTGAAATGTATAATTTGAAATTTTAAAAGCTAAAAAAAGATGAAACCCTTTCTATAATCAATGGCAATGAAACCAGAAGAGGATGGCACCGTACCAGTAGGACTAGGAGAACCGAGGAGAACTAAAATCTTTTCAGAATGTATTCATTACATCTCCAGATGGTACCATCTGTTGTGTGTGGCTCTCATGTTCTTTCAAGGCAGCCATTAAAACAAGGATGAACTGGAGTCTGTAGTGCATGGAAGGACATGGGAGGGATGTAGTTTTATTAAACTACTACCATGCTGAATGTCTGGAGGGTCACCATGTAAACATCCATTCTTGTTTAATTAATGTTCATCATGGGAAGCAGGATGGGATATTAAGGACTTCAGTGCAAACACTCAGCATCCTACCAATTTTTTTTTTTTGCTGCAGCAAAGACTCTAGAAAAGCCACATTTTTTACACAGCAGTTTAGTTTGATCTATCTTTTTTAAAAAATAAGTCCTCATAATTGTTGGATTTAAGATGAATATTTTCATGGAGGCCTGTGCAATCAGTATTGTAGGACAATTTTTTGTGAATTGTCCTAACATGCTAGCCTGGCTTTCTGACTGACTTTCCTTGCAGTCGCTAGCTGCTGCTCCAGAGGGTCACAGATCTTGTGGAGGTGATGTGTCTAACCTGCCAGCCCTATGCAACTTCCTTGGATACCCAAATGGCACTAGATTATTATCTTTGGCATCATAATGTCCTTCCTGGTTTCCTAAGCATTTCCCGTGCAGGAGGGCAGTGTATATAGGTTAAAATCTTGGTCCCTGCGAGGACCCTGGTGAAGTTGTAAGTGTGGTGTGCGTGTCTCGGAGCCAGGGAGCTGGGAGTGATGTGGAACGTTTTCCATTGTAGCTCTGCCGTCTGAATCTGCAGCTGCCCTACCTTCCACATATTGAACACCCCCAGTGGTGGGCATTTTTCATTCCCTCCAGACAGTGCTTTTCTTTTTTTCTGTTTTGGGAAGGAATTTTTTTTTTCCTGGTAATGGATATTGAATTGTTCCCTCTGCAATTTAGGCCCAGCATTTCCATTCCCTTATGGCACAGAAAAGACTGCTCCATTACAGTAGCCCTTCTTCTGAGCTGAAAAGTTGTTGTGAAGGTTGGTTTAGTTTTTCCCACAGACAATGTTTGCTAGGCCTCTGACTCCTCTTGCTGAGCTTCCCTGGGTTTTCCAGGCTGATTCCCATCTCTTCTGCCATGGCAGTGTCCAAGCTGGGTGCAGCACATCTGGTTGAGACCAGGAAGGTTGCTCTGCCCTGGCTGTTTTATGCTCTGACTGTGATAAGCAACCATACTGTGCTTCATATTTCACTTTGGGCTGTACAGTATCTCAGATGCTTTTCTGCTTAATGGCTGTTTTTCTAATTGTAGTTATGATTTTTTTTCTGGGCCTTTTCCCTATCCACATTAAGTAGCTCATGTTAATAAAAGCTTCAGCTGAATTAAAATGTCAAATTAATTGGGCTAAAACCAGCCAACAAATAAATATGACATTTTGTAAAACGAACAGCCTAACTAGGTTAAAAAAAAAAAAAAAAAAGAAAAAAAAAAAAAACCTTT
>VYZQ01023190.1:64029-74754 GCA_013400655.1 Mystacornis crossleyi | reverse complement strand
AAAACCCACATGAGAGAAAAAAAAAAAAAAAAAAGAAAAAAAAAAAAAAGCCTTGCAGACTAACCTGGTGTTTGCCAGGCTCTGTGTTTGTTAGCACAGCATTTACTTTTGTCGTTATATAAAATTTGGCAAGGGATTTCATCCCTCCAGATCATTCCAGCTTCTGAGACTGTCCTCCAGCAGTCTAGGAGATGTTTCCTCACACTTTGGTGCCTGTGGATTTTAATAAGTTTATTCTCTTGTACTGTTCAGGCTACTAGTACCATCTGGGACTGTTTCTGGATGCAGAGCAGCCTCAGGGGAACCCCACATAGTGCAGCCCTCCCTTTAAAAGTGAGCCTCTGGTGTCTCCTCCATCTGGGCCTGGCTTTTGCTATCAGAGGACACCTTGGATAGGGATATTGCTCACTTCTGAGAGCTGAACTTCTAGAAGGAAAAGATTGTTCCCTGTGTCACAGACCTTCTGCATCTAAATAGCCAAGGAAGATGTTACCTGGAGATAGGTGGGGAGCAGAAGGTTCGTTCTTTTGTCACTGGGGATCCCGTCCGTCCCTCAAAAGTTTCTAATGGTCAGACTTTATAGTAGCCACGTGTGTTTTATTTGTAAGATCTTCTGTTGTTTTTTTAACATTAAGAATTTCCAGTTCTTTTGAAACAAATGTGATAACACAGTATTAACAAACAAACAAACAAAAAGCCCTGTAACCAGGCAATTTTGCAGTTCTCATTCATAATTAATAAAATAGGTTCCTAGCTTTATTTTTTAAAAACATGGTTCAAAAACAAGAAGATAAATATTGTTTGTTTCCTTTTATGCCCCAAATTTGCAAATTTTGGAATCTGTTGATGACAGTTAACAGTCTAGCATCCTTGTACTAGTGTGGGGTGCTATTAAATACCAAGATTTTATGAACGAAGCATGCAACAAGTTCTCTGTGGGATCTTATTGTATTTACATGAAGAAAATGGCTGAATTTGAAGTAGGATTTTTGCTTTCTGACTTCACATTTTGAGTGCTGCTGACACTAAACAATACCAGCTAATTATTTCTTCTCTTCTGGATTCCAGAGGGGTAAACTTTGGGCTTTTGAAATATAAAATATCACCACTGATTTGTTTAAAAGTATTTGAGTTGCTATCACCATCAGAGAGTGGGGAGAGAGGCTGCGAAAAACTTCAATTAAAACCACCTTTCAGCCAGTTTTTGAAAGGTTCATTTAATCATGAGATGATTTACAGGCCGCAAGGAGGAAGCAAAATTACGGAAGCCTCACTTAGGTGATTTCTCCTGGTTGTAAATTCAGGGATGGACAGGGATCAGGCAGTGGCATGGGCAGGAAGTTTACCCTCATCACTTTACCCAGCACCTCTAATGAAAGTAAGAAAACTCAACTGGGGATCCTTGTGCTTTTAGTTCCAGCTCAAAGGAGCTCAGATTTCAAGTGAGTAGGGATGGCTTGGGGAGGCTCCAGGAACGGCTCCTGGCGCAGTACCCAGGGGCTCGGTGGTGCCAGAATCCCCTGTCAGTGGGGTTTCCTACATGTGCAAAGTGGTCTTTATGGAATACTTGAGAGATGGTGAATATGAGACACAGAGAATTACAGAGTGTCTTCCTGTAGTAAAAATAGCAAAATCTGGTTTAGAATTCACATAACAGTATTTCGATAGCTTCTACAATTGGCATTAAAGTGAGATTTTTTCTGTAGTCATGTGCACACTTGCAATCCAATATAAAAATCATACTAAATCTAAAGAAGCTTGAAGCTGATTATTCTGAGAGTTCCTGTTTCTTTCTTCCCTGCAAGAATGTGTCCTGCCGTTTATTTTAAACTTTTAATTAAAGAAAAAAGTTATTTTCAACACATTTTCTTGGGTTTTTTTAATCAAGCTAAGTACATGTACATAATTTTACAGCAAAACATTTTTGTTTCTAACTTTATTGTAATGGCTTTAAAGACAACTGGAGTTGCTGGTTTCTGTCTCTTTAGTAAACGGAAGAGAGTATTTTTATTTATTTATTTCTGGCTGTGTGAAGAGCCTGGGGAAAATTCCATTTAAATTTTAGGCTCCAAACTGAAACTATCCAAGACTAAATTATTATTTTTTTTACATTGTTCTGCTTACCTTCTCCCATGTCACTGTATGATCTACGTATTTAGTGTCCTGTTTCTTAACGATTCTTCAAAAGTTTCATGTGATTCTTCCAGGGGCTGTAAGTACTTATTAATGAACTAGATTAATTTACCATAGCATAAATTTTTTATACCAACACATTGAAAATTTAACATTGTTTATGAAATGGTGACACTGTGGAATAAAAATAAAATTAAAAAAAAAAAAGACTCAACAAACATAAATGCACTTTAGACACTATTGCATTATGGATTAATAAATCAATAGTTTCCAAGTTCTCTGCTCATTTTGTTTTAACCTTAAATTTACAAATTCTGCCAGCAGATAGGGACACCTTATAGTGGCTATCATGAATCTTACAGCATAAACAGGCTAACCTTATATCTATGCAAACTCTAAGAAGTTGAGAAAATTCGTTTAATGAAAGTCTTGCACTATCTGTAAAATACCTGGAAAATGTCTCCATAGTAAAAGGAGAGGAAAAAAAGATGTGTGTTAGCTCTCTTGGGAATACTTGTTTAAAGAATGGATGAAATTTTTGATACAATTATTTCTCAACTATTGGTAGAAGGTGGAAGGAAGTGTCGGTGTGTTCATAAAGTTAGAAAAAGAGTGCCTTGAAGACTCACAGTTTGGAAATGGCTTTTACAGTTAATGCAACTCAGAACTGTGTCAGCCACCTTCTTCTTGGCCTGTCGCATCCCAAAAGACCAATTTCCTAAGCTTGTGTATGTTGTGGCTAAACAAGATTATGGGATTTATAGGAGAATATAAAAGTTACTTGAAGTGAAAATTAGACTCTTCGGTTTTGAAAATAGCAGTTGGGTCTTCATGGATTTCATTATTCCTGAAATTTAGTGGGGGTTGAATGTGGGAGGATGAGGTGGATGGCCCTGAGCAGCCAGCACCTGTGAAACCTGTAGTTTCTACTTGGAGGAAAACAGGCATGGAGAGGCAAGATTTTATATTCTACATAGATTCGGCTTTGCTGCCAAGGCTGTCAGAAAACTGTGTGCATTTCTGAGCATCCCTGCTCCTTGGAATGATGGGGAGTAGGAGGTTGCTGAGAGTAACCCAGTGAACAAAAGAAAGCACATCTCCAAGCTGGTGGAGGCTTAATTTACCCCTTTTCTTGAAAAAGAAAAGAAACAGTTTGTGCAGTCTGATCTATAGTACTTGGGAATTGGAAACATCAGGGTAGCTGGGGAGGAGATTGCAAAATTGAGTGGGGTGAGATGGAAGCAAAAGGTAGAAGACTAGAAATAGGGCATAAGTCTGTAATGGTGAGGATAAGCTATGGAACAAGTTTAATTAAGTTGTGATTGGTTTTTGTAATTAAAGTCCCATCAGCCTCTAATTCTCTGTGCCACAAATGAGGGTGATGCTGGTATAAATCTTTCCCCAGTTAGAAAAACTGTTTTAAAAGTATTTTGTTTCTACAGTGTAACGTTTCTCTTACAGCACAACCTACTGTATGCTGCTTTAGCCTTTCTTTCAAATATTTATGCAGTTTAGCATTTTTCACAGGTGAGCAAAGTGGATGGATTTTCTGCTGGGGGCATGTTCTGTGCATTGACCATGCCAGTGCATTGAAATACTGCTCAGCCCAAGTTGTCTTCCAAGGAGGAGAATCTGGCATAACCTCATGATTAAGTTGAAAACCCTGTAATATTAATGTCCATAATTAGTTGGGGCAACAGTGATTGTTGGCAAATAAAACCTTTTCATAGTGGCCCCTTAGCCCTTGTCTTCGGAAGGTAGTAGCAGAGACGATGCCGAGACCTCTTCCGATAACTTACTCAGTTGTGCTGTATGGAAATAGAGTAGATGTTTTAAAAGACAAATTCATGAGGTTGTTTCTTTATTTTGTCCTTGTATGTTTTGCATTTCTCTAGTCTGGTGTTGCTCATCTTTAGGGCTGTTATTAATGACCAAAAGTATATAGCCAGATCTTCATCTCTGGTCCTCCTTGATTTTACCAACACTTGTTCCCTGCTTCCAAGGCAAATGCAATGGTTGTGGTAGTTCCAGGCTGAGCAGGCAAGATTGTTCTCTGCACTTAGACTTGTAACTGTAGGTTTCCACTTCTGAAATCCCCCCCAGGGTTTCTGAACACACTTGCTAAGGTTGTTTTCAACACCTTCAGCTTAAGCTGACTACGCTCTTGCTGTGTATTATAGTTCAAAAACAAGTGTGTATATCATGGTCACCAACATTTTTTTCATCACTAGCTGTTGTGTTGGTTATGTAACCAGAACAGATAAATTATTGCCTGATCCTACCTTCTCATGTTTTTTTTCATAGAAAACTTAAATTGAGAAAATTCTTATTTTTTCACAGAAGTGTTGAATAGATACGTCATATAATATATACTGAACTTTTTGGTTACTCTGTAACTCTTTGGAATAGTCAGTTGTACTGATGGCAAGTCCTGGCATTATACAGGAAAATTAATGCACTTACTGACACTAGATACACAACTTCTTTAACAGGGATGTCTACATTCTTCTGAAAAAAAAAAATCCTTCCAAAATTAAAAATTCACTGAGCCTGTTATTTTTACTATTTAATCTTGGAATCTAACATTTCCATTCTGCACAGCAGATGTGGGCTTAGCAAAAATTGTCCAAAACATTGATTTGTCTAGTTCTATATCAGATCTCAGACTCTTGAGTTATTTGGGTTTAAAAACGTCACCTGCAAACACAAGTGATTGTACTAAAGAGAGATGAGCCCCATATTCCAGCTAACCCAGTTAGCCTGCCTTGAGCCATGGCTAAAAACATATTTCTAGGGAGAGTTAAAGGTGTCTTGCTTGTAACTCTTGATGGATCATTCTTCCACAAAATAGTTTTATCGATTTTGAACTCAGGTGTACTTTGAGCTCTGTCATGTGGCAATAAGGAGTTGCACATTTTAACTCCAGGCTAGAAAGACAAGCATCTCTTCTGGTTAGCTTTAAACCTAGCGCACAAACTTAGAGATGTTTCTGTTACTTGAAGAGGCAATTATCAACCTTTTCTCTGCATGTAGGTCCTCATAATTATACGGGCTTCTGTTCCATCCCCCTTGTTTATAGGGGAAGAGTCATTAGCCCTAGACCATGCATTCCTTGCAGGGAAAACCTTTTGCATCATAATAATCCTATCAGCCCTTCTCTGCCTTTTTCAGTACTGCTTTTTGAGGTGAGATGTCACAAATTAGTTTCATTTTATTTTCTTTCTGCTTTATCTACACTACTTCCTGTGTCTATATGTAAGTAGAAGCCAAACCTCCCTAGTTCTCTGTTTTTGAAGACGCTGATTTGACATTTTTCATAAGTGCAATCCAAGAAGAGAACTAAAGGGTACTCTTTGGTATGAGATGTTTCTGCCTGATAGGGAAAAAAGAAAAATGTTTGGTTTTGATGTTGGTGATGCATGAAAAGAGAAGTGTAATGCTTATTCAGGTACAAGACTGCAGAGGAGAGGAAGGTAAAAAAAACAGTGTAGCTTCTGAGGAAAATAGCAGAGGACAATAGCTAACTGAGAGCTTGAGAAATCCATAGGAGGGAGGCTGCTGTTATAGGACGAGAACAGAGCTCAGCTACATGATAGTGTTTTTCAGGCTGTAGAGATGCTAATATTTTCTCTGTTTAGTGGTGATATTTTAGTACGGGAGTGAGTAGCAACTTGCAGGGAATTTATCTCCTGCATACCAGCTCTGGGTCATGCTACAGCTTGCCCAGGGGAGCCTTGCCCATGCATGTGACTGGTCTGGACAGCAGAAACCCCTCATTACAAGCATCCTTTGGCTTACTATCCCCTGAGGGAAGGGCACTCTTACCCAGCATTTTCAAAGGGTGGCTGTTTTTACAGGTAACCCTTCCCCCAGCGTCTCTGGGTGTTCTGGTCCATTTGGATTCCCTTGCATACAACCATCACCAGCTGTGGTGACAGTAAGGGATTTTCTCTTTGAGCCTCCCGATACCCTTTCTGTCGCTGTTGGCAGGACCAAGGGCTGGGTGCTCAGCAGCTCTGGGGACCAGCACTGCTGGAGGCTGACAGGGGAGCGGGCTGAGCCCTCCACATCATTAGCCAGATCGACAGGTTTCTCGTAAAACTAGTTATGTCTGAAATGTGTCCCCACTTCCCAGCAGATTGCTACAGCAATGCCAGGGTCAGGTGTCAGTGGTGGAGCTGCAGTGGGTGCTCCCTCCCGTGCAGCACCTGCCTTTCTCCAACTCCTCTTCCTTGCCTCAGCCTGCTCAGCCACCATCTCATACCAGCAGTTCCCTTGCTGCCCAGCTGCTCCCAGAGCTGGAGCAGCCCTTTGGGGCAGAGTTGCCCTCATTTTAATAAGGCTTCTCTTTTCCTGGATATTGTTACCTTTGAGTAAACGAAAGATATTTTTCCCTGGTTGTGATCTAAAGACCTGGTTGAGATAGTAGGAGCTAGCAAGTAGTCATGCACATTCTAAGATGATGGCACTCTCATTTCCAGTTGAAAGTTGCGGAGATCGTGTTTTCACTCTCCTGAAAAACAACACCACTTTTAACAACTCAAAAGGCTTTGAGAAGTGCCCATCTCCAACACAACTCTGGTGGTTTGTGCCCGTAGAGGAACTTGAGCTACTGTAGGAACAGGGAGATTGGTACCTGGTGGGGCCTGTGCACTGGTCCATCACTCCAGGAGGACAGCAGGTCTCTCCCAGGCCCTGCCCTTCCACACTGGGAAGGGGTCAGATGTACAGGAGAAGAGAACCAGGGCCCGAATCATGTATTGGTGCTGTAATATGTTCAGTGCAGGAATATTTTTTCTGTGAAGCCATGCCATCATACAGATGTATGGCAGCTACACCGTACCAAACAGTTTCTATGTTTTGGAGATGTCTGGGGATGAATTAAGAAGGAAGAGGCTAATGAGAAGCAATTTTCACACCAATGTCTTTGTACCTTTGTGCAAAGGTCATCGAGGGTAAAAACCTCCAGAATTGGTGGAGGAATTAGTCGAAGAGTAGGAATTGATGGAAATGTAGATGTAACTCCTTACTGGTTATCACCAGTTCACCAAGAACTAAGGATCTTTCCTTCAAAACCACTGGGTGCAGCATGTCCTCTCACCAAGAGGGTCTTTGGTAGGTGTCTGAATTTCAGAAAAGGCTGGGAAGGAGGGCTAAGGACTCCTGCATGGCTGGGCATCTTGGGGTCATGAAACCCTGGCATGGCATCCTTCAGCTTTGTCTGGGTTCCTGGCCAGTCTGACAAATGTCTTTTGCCATCCATGCATGAATGGCAGCCTTGTGGTTTTCTGAGAGAGTATTTAACCAGGAGCTTGAACACATAAGGTGATATAACAAAATACTCCCTTCATTAGTTTGCTGGTTTTTCCCCTCCTAAATTGCATATGGAAGTACTGTCTTAGCAGGCTTGAAGAGATACTATCCATGCTAGATCTCATTCAGTCTAGCATGTTCACAGATTTAAAATAATTTAAAATTTGCTGTTNAATTTAAAATTTGCTGTTTGTTGCTATCTTTAAAGTTAAAATACAGTCGAGAGCTTCTGACGTTTTCAGCGTTTGACTCCTGTCACAGGAATCTTCAGTCTGATGAAATCCCTGTGCAGCCCTGAATTTCTCTTATTACACTAGTGATGGCATTGTTTGGAATATGATAGGCTTAAGATACACTTTTTAATGGAAAAAATAGATGCTCTCTGAAAACAGCTCTTGCATGTTAAAAATATACAAGCAATTCTAAACAAAAAACATAGGAATGTTTGGCTTGTCAGAAGAGCACTTTACATAAAACCTTTCAGTCCAAGCTTTTTTTTTAGAGATAATTATTCTCATAAAAAAAGTAAGTTAAATTTGCCAGATGAAAGTACATGCCTTCAGTATCCCACAGGTGTGAAACATTTAATCAGTATTTTTTCATTTTATACTCCCAAATAGGCAAGGAATTCACTCCAGGAAGACAAGGAGCTCATTTCTTTGTTAGTCTGATGGGCTTTCAGGGCACCATAGATACCTGAGAAAGCACCTGAATTAGTGGTTTAGAACAGGAAAGGGATTCCTGTCTTTGGTTTTATGGGAGCCAAACTAATTAAAAGCAAGGCTTCTATAAGCAGTTTCTTTATATGCTAATTTAGTGCAGTATATTTCAGGTTGTTGATATGAGGGAGGGTTTCAGGTCTGATAGCATTTTTGTTGCTAAATATGGTCCTCCTCGAACCTGAAAGAGACCTGACTGAGTCAAGAATAGAGTTGGAGCAGAACGATAATACTTGCCTGGGAACAGTTAAGGCAAGTGGATTGACAGGTCAAACACGTGCTCGAACATGAGAAGAAGAGGAGGGAATACCTTTGGTAAACACAGCACAACCCGCCAGGAGTGGTGCCAACATTTCACTTGTTGGCCTTGCCAGAAGAGTAAAGTAGAGTCCATGTTTCGTGTGTGTGCCTCTCCAGTGAGCTCCAAATTAAATTAAAATATCTCAACACGATCAATATTAATATAATAACAATAATCTGCCCCCCAGCTGGGCAGGTTTTAACACCATTCCTGTTGGAGGTTTTAGCAAAAGCTGCTGAAAAGCCTCAGGCAAATGAGGCACAAAGAAGATAACACTCTTTTCTCAGTGTTCATTTTACCTTAACCACATGGTATGATATCATTAATTTGCAGTGCTCAAGGGATCTGTGGCTCTTTTATTGACCCAGTCAGAGAAGGGATCCCAGGCTAGCATGGCAGGTTGCTTCAGCTGTCAGTATCTGTGGCAGGGGCAGCATCTTCATCCTCTGCCCTTGAATGTAGCCTGGCAGTAGGAACATGACAGTCTGGCTGGGTGTTCTTTAGTCACACCAGGGATTTTGTCAGTGTATTGGTATTTTTGTTGTCTGTACGGAAAGCACCACCAGAAAAAGCAATTATGTTACTTGATGATGGGCTGCTAAAGCCTTCCCTAACCAAAGCAGCTTCTACTGGTTGAAGTTGAAAATTTGTTTGTGTAAATTTAAATTTGTCATGCTATAATTAATTCTATACGTTTCAGTCTGCTTTTAAAACTGTAAAGTAAGTTAATGTAAAAAAATTTCCAGACATACACTGCTTAAAAAAGTAATTTAAAAAGTAATACAGAGAATAGTTTGTTACAATAATGAGACCAATTCTCCTTAAATACTCTTTATTAAAAAAATGTGTTGATAACAATGCAAAAAATTAGTATATTGCTTTTTTCAGGGTTGATGTCCAAAGCATTAGTCGGGAAACACAGCTCCCATTTTTGTGTTGTACATTAACTCTTTCATGGGGTGACAGACTGGAACTACAATTCCTGTTTTATGGTCAGGAAACAAAGACATGGCTTTTCAAGCAGTTCTCAGAATAAACCATGCAGGAGGTTTGGTAGATTAAATTGAGCTTTATATGCCATTACAGCCATAGCCTGTCTGGTTTTAGCTTCCAATAGTACTAAGAATTGTACTGAAAGGAATCTCACCGTTAGATACATGCCTCATGTGCTTGTCTTTTGGATAGAACATAGACTTCTCCTGGCTGAGGCTTGTCCCATAGGCTTATGTAACTTAAGTCTCCGTGTAATCCAGCAATTAGAGTGCCAATATCCAGAAATTTTAATATCATTATCAGAATTCATAAACTTCCCAGTGGGATGCTAAAGTTGTGATTACATCCTACACCTTCTGAACGTATATAAAACCATGAGAAGTTCAGCCAGCTGCTGTTTTTAATTTTTCCTGAGCATGGTTATTCGACTGTGTCTCACTGTTTATGTCCCAAATTAGAGAGCTACCTTTGTGTGGGAGCAGTTCTTTGTATTACTTTGCAATGGTTACAAAATTAACTACCCTGGAAAAATAATCTTATTTTCTGACACAACCACAGCTCAAACTGCTCCTTCTTGGAGCTGTGAACTCACTCCAGTAAGACCCTGGTAATGAGCTGAAGGAGAGAGTTTTGCAGATATTAGAGAGATATCTGAACAGCATAAGAATAACCATGAGATATATCTAACATGGAGGGACAAAATAGGGGCAGAATTAGGAATAATATAATATAATACACTATAATAATATAGTAAGAGTTAGTAATTTGGCAATTTAATGTGCTACATTTTAGTTTATTTAGTTCTTTAGTACTGGGTAGATAGAGGGTTATTTAGCAGTAGCTGTAGCACATGAAGTGCATAGGGAGAGCTGGGTTACATTTGCAATTTAGAAATCCTGTGGTAAGTGGGATGAAAAATGCCTGCCGATCAGAGCCCTGTAATTTCCACTGCCTTGTTCTCATGGGACTGAGTGCAGCACTTGCAGAGGAGCAGGCACTGGAGGTTGTACGTGGGCTGACAGCACCTTCTGTCCTCCTGTCCCTGTTCCACACCATGGTGCTTTCCCGTAGAACATTTGTGTTGCTGACAGTTTTCTGCAACCCTCCCGGAGACAGATCCTCTCGTGGAAATAATTAGGGAAGCGATATTTGATAGATGTTCAGATGTTTATTCCTCCAGCCACACATGGCTGGAGCTTGGCACAGACTCACTACACCGGCTTAGGAATCATGGGAACACCACAGCCCCCGGGGCGGGGGGACACC
>VYZQ01023190.1:49078-63644 GCA_013400655.1 Mystacornis crossleyi | reverse complement strand
GGTAGATAGAGGGTTATTTAGCAGTAGCTGTAGCACATGAAGTGCATAGGGAGAGCTGGGTTACATTTGCAATTTAGAAATCCTGTGGTAAGTGGGATGAAAAATGCCTGCCGATCAGAGCCCTGTAATTTCCACTGCCTTGTTCTCATGGGACTGAGTGCAGCACTTGCAGAGGAGCAGGCACTGGAGGTTGTACGTGGGCTGACAGCACCTTCTGTCCTCCTGTCCCTGTTCCACACCATGGTGCTTTCCCGTAGAACATTTGTGTTGCTGACAGTTTTCTGCAACCCTCCCGGAGACAGATCCTCTCGTGGAAATAATTAGGGAAGCGATATTTGATAGATGTTCAGATGTTTATTCCTCCAGCCACACATGGCTGGAGCTTGGCACAGACTCACTACACCGGCTTAGGAATCATGGGAACACCACAGCCCCCGGGGCGGGGGGACACCAGCGGCCAGCAGGGAACAGGATAGCACCAGGGAGTCTGGAAACCCCACAGACCGTGCTTTGGCCCCCAAGGCCCATTCCCCTGGAGGGGGGGGCCCAACACATTTGTGCTCTTGGTGTTCCTCAGTGAGGACATGGGGGGCACTGAAGCATATATTGTGATGTTGGCAAAGCTGAAACTTGCAGATAGCATACTCCTGTGTTGTCACTGTTTGATTTAGTGCCCTTTACTACAGTCTACAGAGGAGACTGCTGTACTCCTGCTGTTGCTTCCATACCTAACGCTTGCTACAGGATAATGTGCGGAGGTGCTGCTTTGGAGTACAGAGCTGGGGGTCTGCACCGGCTGTGTCACCAAAACCCTCCTTCCTCAGGCAGTCTCATTGCCAGGCTCTCTACCAGCTCCTTTTGATCTCTGCGTGGCATCTGTCTGAGACCTGGAGATGGTGGGAGCTTCCCACCATTGAGCAATAGCCAGTTTGCAGATCTGCCAGTGTTCCTCCCCAGGACTCTGTGTCAAAGAGCCTTGAGCCATTTCCTTAGTAAGGAGGAAGATGTATCTGCCAATGGACTTCTGAGAGAAGCAGCCAGGTAGCAGTTTGTGGCACATGGGGAATGTTTTCTCTTCCCCATTCTTCCTCATATTCATTCTTGTTCAGACCCTGATCACTCATGCAAAGTATTTACCTTTAGGGGCATATGCATAACTAGATATGCTTCATTATTGGAAGTTACCTAGATAGTAGGTAAGGGCTTCCAGTCAAAGTTCTTCTCTCCTGAATATGGAGACAGATGTAGAAATATGTACACAAAATAGGATACAAACTAAGGAAAGGGTAGATCTTCAAAAGGCAGGTACAGGTTTAGTGATTGTCATTGTAGATATGAAGTCTGAAATTTCTTTTTCTAAAATTTCAGTGTGTATTTAAACAGTAAGTTTATTAACCTGCTGTTATTCAACCTAACCCTTCTTTGAAAAGAGAAGTTATCATAAACATACTGTTAAATAACCAGGTATCTTGAAGTCTGCTTAGGCAAAATATATAATGTGAAGATTCATAAGAAAGTGGGGTTTTTTACTCTTAAGTGGCAGTGGTGAAATCTTGTGCTTTTTATTAAAAAAAAACTCATCAAAGTGAAAACCCTAACTTTATACCTTCTCATTAGTGACTGCTGCTGTGCCTTAAACATTTATTTATAAATCAGTCTCAGAGAGAAAGAGTTTTATCACCTTCTGTGCCCTTTTCCTTACACAGGACTTCTTGTGTGAGAACGATTTTGAGACCTTACTGATTGTGACTCTCAAACATTTCTCGTGGGGACTTTCTCTTCCCCTTTGTTTACATTTTTATTGTCTTTTGACACTTGGCCTGGAAAGGCATGCAGAGCATCCCTTTGCTCCTGCTTGGTGGGTTAGTCCCAGCCCAGGTGCATTCTGTCTTCGCCACTTTAGATGGGTAAAGTACCTCCTACTGCTGCAGGTTTGCTCAGACATAAGATTCCTCACATCCCACATGACCACATCAACTGAAGGAATAGGCAGAGATGTACAGCAGGCAGTTTTGTGTCTGTAACCACTGTGGGGAAGTCATTTGCCATAAAACTCTTCTCATAATGCAAACATAATTTGGTTGATAAATGCAGTAAGTTCACTTCACTGTATTCACAGGGTCACATTCATTTTTGTATGTGAATGGCAGTTGATTTATTTTTCAAAATGTTTGCAAGTCTCATGAGTTTCGTAAGTTGTAGTGTCAATAAGTATCCATCCAAAAGCACGTTACTCGTTCTTTGTTATTTGTATTTGTTCTCCTTTAAAACAAATTTAAAAACCCTTATCTAGAAACAAAACCATATGCTGGAGATTTTTTACATAAATAATTTTGCTAATGTTAGCAATACAGAAAGGAAAATCTGGGATTTGTAAGGATAAAGAAAAATAATTTTATTACTAAAAGGCAGATTTTCTAAATGCTTAGTTACTATGAGTAAGTGATATTGAAAATCTATTTAGAAAAGCCCCTCTAGTGCCTGATAATTATATTCACATTAAGATAAATAGGACAGCATATACTACCACTTACTGTAAGAGGTTAATGAAAGGGTGTTCATGCACAGTGACTAATCCAAACTGGGACAGTGAAAAATGACCAGTGTTGGATAATTTATATAATCACACCTCAGCAATATTACTGAACAGTCTTTACAAAAGTGTGTCTTACTAGCAGTTTTTCTTTCCGAAATAGTCTTCTTGTGCAAAATTTAGTTGAATTCTATGTACATAACACAAGTCCTGTCCCACTGTGTGTTGAAGGTAGCACAGTTCTTCCGCAGACACAGAACGTGTCCCAGCCAGACTCAGCTGGGCGTGAGGAAGAGCTGGGTACAGACATCTGCTAGATAACATCCTTGCCTTAACTTCAGTAACCCTCCTTTATTTCACAGCCACCTTGTTTCACAAAAAGGGAAGTTTCTTTTGCCAAAGCCTGACCTTTGAAACCAAACTTTCTGAATTCTTAGTGATTAAACTGTATGAACAACAGCCATAAGATGATAGGATCTCCTGAAGCTGCAGAAATGATACCTGTGAGGCAGCAGTATCCTCTTTCACTTAGTGCCTTTTTCCAAATAAACCCAAGACTGTTATTTTCAATGCTACAACTGTTCATAGTATAAAACAGGATGAAATGTGAAAAACATTCCCTTTTGTACTCTACAAAGTCTCCCTTTCCTCAACCCCATGAGTCCTGAAATGTGCGAGTTTGACCTTTTGTTTGTCAGGGGTTTGGGGTTTGGTTTGGGGGGTTGGGTTTGGGTTTTTTTCATTTTGGTTGTGGAATCAAATGATTTTTATTTTAAACAATAGGTTATGTAAAAGATTCTCTTGACTGCTATACTTAGAATTTAGTTATATAAACTGTTTTCCTCACACTTCTTCTTCCTCCTCTCCTTGTTGACGCACAGAGTCCCAGGAAATCTCAGCAACAGAGAAGAGGCTGAACTGGGTTTGAGTTCTGTATAGCACTGCTCACCCTCTGCCTCTCTGAAACTCATTTTCCAATCGCTGCCATGTGTGGAGTAAATGGCACCAGTGTTTCCATCTGGGATTCTTTCTATCTTGCATTTTCTGTCACTGAGACAACATTTCTTTTCTGCTTTCCAGACCGTTTGTGATATGCTCAAGAATAAAAATGGCAATGCTTGGTATTTTCCTTCCTTCCCATTCTGTCTTTTGGGAAAAAAAAAAAACTCTTTAACAGGGGTTAAACTAATCTCACCAGTTAAATTGGAATGAGTTTATACATCTTTATATTATGCACAGTTTAACCCTTTCCCAAAGTGTTTTTCTTTTTTTTTTTAACAACAAAATGTCCCCCAGCTTTTCGTATCTGGGATTCGAAATGACAATGGATGTTAAGATCCATGGAATTTCATTTTTTATTACAGTTTAGTGTAGGAGGCAATAGAATAGGGAATGCACTGAGAGCAGCCAGGCTTTTGAAACTGCCTGTGCAGAGACTGCATATCCACACAGAAACTCTTAAGTAAACAATTTAGCCGTATGCTGTTTATTCCACCTCTCTCTTTCTCTTTTCTTTGCTAACACAGGTCCACAAAGATTCTCGAGTTCTCAAGCCCTAGCTTATGGAAGTGTGTAATGTCAGTGTGGTTGCAAAATCACATGATCTCCTAGCTCTGTATCTTATCCTTCACCCAACATTGCACAACGCTGGACTGTCAGCTAGGAGAACGAAAGGAGCCAGATTGTGTTGTGCCACCTCTTTTTCTAGTTCACGCATAAGTTGCCACCAGGATATTTTTCTGTGTTTATAGCACGTTTGGTGGATTTGGGGCACATTCTTTGCTTCCATTCTCCTCATTCATGTGACCCTTTCCCAGTGCTTCCAAATGAGCTAATGTGTCTTCAACATGGAAAAAACCAACTAAGTTGGTTAGGATGTGTATTGTTCTCGTTTTATTTGTGGGTTGTTTGGGGTTTTTTTAATTGGTCTTTGTTCTGTTCTTTTTTTCTTTTTAAAAACATATCTACAAAAAGAGAATATATAACTTTCTGCCCTAAATACCTCTTTTGCATCAGGGATGGATATTTTAATGGAGTGAGGTGTAATAGCAGAACAGTGCCATGTCTCTGTCCTCACAAGCATAGCTGCATGCAGATTAGAAAGGCTCTGTAGTGCTGCTACTGTATGCCAGATTTGCTATTTGCTCTTGTTTGCATGATAGTATTTCTAATTTACTAATATGATATGGAAATAATGGCACATCACCGATCTTTCAACATATTGTATCACTGCTTTATCATATTAGGCTAATACACTGCGAGAGTTGATAGCACCTCTCCATGTCAAATGGGATCCACATCTCTTGGCACTGAACCGATTGGACTCAAAGGTTGATAAACTTATCATTAGAGAATTGGCACGACGGAGACTCAACTTCAGCCTCTTGCAAGCAACTTAATGGCCTCCGTTCAGAAAGTCAGTTCTTCTTGAATAACTTTGATGTTTATAACAGAGAACAGACCTGTTAAAGCATAGACAACCACATGCCTGAATATGAGGCCTCCAGGAAGGTGTCAAAGGGCATGGCCAGTCTTTTGAAGAATGCACCCTTTCCACAATGGGACTAGGCACAAAGTCAGATCCAGTCTACATGGAGCACATTTGCAGAAAATACTGCCCCCGCACGGGAGAACGGAAGGGGAAGAGGGTCTTGGCAGGGGAAGGGCTTTGATGTCACTCAGTTTTGTTCTGCACACCTCGAGGAATTAAAGAGGGATTCAGCCATGGTAACTGTAATTTCCCATTGCTTGTACTGAACTCCAGTGAACCCATTCAGGCCAACCAGACAGAGTCATGTCATTTAAGCGTGCTTCACATTAGTGAAGGAAGTTTCCTTACTGTGTCATGCTAAACTAAGTGTATTCTGTCAAGTGGAGGTATGTACAGACCTTTCAGAGACTTCCATTTATCTATGGTTTGTAATGAATTCCCAGAGGGTACACTGGCACTCGTTTGGATGATGACGGAGAAGATACCTCACGCTGAGATTTATTAGACTCTGCAGTTAAACTCTTCAGTTCCTCTTTATCTTCTAGGACTAAAACATGTGAGTGATGCTGCCTGGCCAAGCAGGCACAAAGTATTCTCTGTATAACTCCCAGACTGCAGAGGGCTGTTTTGGGGCCAGTATTTGTCTGGATGTCACTCGAAGTAGATTCCGATATTGTACTTATCATTATGTTCTGAGTCCCCTATGGGTTGATGTTTGCCTCTATCTCTGTGATTAGAATGTGGATTTTCCTTAATATATTTGGCTAAGGGTGTATTGTAATAATGTTAATGCTAATTACTTGATATTTCATACTATCTTACGGGGAGATACTTTTAAAAAATGTATTTTGAAATGTTTTCTTTCTGTTTGCTCAATGTATGGTATTGCATTATGTTAATACCAATAAAATTATATATATATAGTTATATATATTTCCCTTTTATAAAGAAGTAAATTATGCTTTTTTGCCTCACAAACAGGAAATGTGCAGTGAATAAAATTACATCATTCTGCCTTACAGCAGGTGACAAAGCTTATAATAGTTTTAATATTCTTTTTTGAAAAATAAAAAGTATAGTATGACATAAACTAGTTGGAAGTTCATCAAAATGCATGTTTTATGTTTCTGCTCAATGGGACTGTCACAAAACAGCCTAAATATTTAGCAATGTTGTTTTGGCATCTTTAATTTTTTTCTAATCAGAAACATGCACTGTATTGCTATTATTGATTACAAAACTGTACTGTCATAAATTTTTGCCTGTTGGCCAGATAGACAAACCCACTGAGTTTGTCTGTAGGAACTGATTTTAAAATTTACTTTAGTGCTCTTTCCAATGCTTGGCAAAGGCAGAATTTATTTTTTATATAAGGTTGCCTTTGAAGTACCTGCCTCTGCCAGGGATGATAAATCACTGCTAAGTACATAAAGATTCTGCAACCTGAAGGATATGTCATTAAAGCCTTGTTGGAATGGCCTGCAACCCCAGCCAGTCCTTTACATTCTGTCATTAAATTCCATAATTAGAGGTGAAATGTTTTGGAAATGATTTAGAGAAGCAGAAGCAAGGATGTGACTCTGAAATGTCCTTTGGCTGCCTTTTGGGGTTACACTGATGGCTTATTTGCTGCTCGTAGCCAAAGGCCAGCATATATCTGCACTAATGCGTATTAGATTGTCTTCAGCTTCCTCTCTTTCTTTTCCCCACCCTTTCTAACATATTGTATTGAGTATCTTTGTTTTGCAGAGGCATTCAGAAGGGCTGTAATTAGCAGTCCCTGGCATTTAATTGCATACACATTTGTTAAATATTTTTCTGTATGCCTTAAAATAAAGTATAGAAAATGGCAGTAAATGTTTCTTTAATGAAGGCATTTGATTTATTCATGAAGTCAGGATTTTTTAAAGGTGTTATTTTGGGCTTAATAAAGGAAATAAGCCAGCAAGTTTTCAGTCTTGCTTTTGCGTAACCATTGTCTGTCAGGGCTGGTGTTCAATTCCTTTCTCGTGTTTCTTTTGTGGCAAACACATTCTGCCCATTGAGTGGACCTTTCTGCTGTGACCACTCTCATGCCAGTTTTGAGAGCACTTTATGCTGAGGTTCATACGTGTTCACAAGTTCATTCTGACATCTGATGACATGAGTGATGTCTAGAAAAGCCACATGGTATTATTGCATTTCTGTCACTGCAGCAATACCTGTTGTTCTGAGAGGTACTTTGAACTCTGTGCAGTGCTTACAGACCATGGGGGTGTGATGGGCATTCAGCAGCTGACAGGGGGTGCCTAATACTTGGCAGTGTTGTGCCCTGCATAAATAAGATGTAAATCAGGGTGCAGCTTAATTAGGTTGGAATCTAATCAGTGCAGCTATCATAACGTGCAATTATAAATCCAGTGATAAATCTGAATATCTGAATAAATATGACATCTTCTGGTACAACGTTTTGGGAAGTACTTCAGGCCTCTTTCAAAAATGCCTCGGGAGGTGCTTCCCCAGTTTAACACAGTGTGTTACAGAGGTAACTGAGGCAGAGATTAAATTAACCTGGCCCCTGCCCACGCTAATTTTCCATGTTACTCCCATGTTGAAAGTAGGATTGCAATTCCTTAGTGATGCATGTGTTTTGGAAAACTTCACTCTCAGTGCTACATTTTCACAGAAATAAGCAACTTGGGATGTAGTCTGAAGTAGAGTTTGTTTTCCTGGTGGGTGTTGCTCACCAGGAACACGCCCCTCATCTGCTCGGGCTTGCTTTCAGGTATCAGCCCCATAAACCTTGACAGGCAACTGCACAACTGCAGTTGTGCGAGCGTGACTGTGGCTTGATTCTGACTGGTGAGTAATGTCGCTGGGTCCATATCATTTATCACTTAACCTTTTACAGCTTTGAGTGCTGCAACAGCTTAGGTTTGTAAAAACAAGATTTTCCTCAAGGAGTAATTGCTTCCGTATATTACTTGGGAATTACTATTTGTAGGGAACTCCTCATCCTGATAAAAAGTTACAGAATCCCCACGTCTAGCAATTTTTCCCAGTTTGCTCCAGCTCCTAGCTTTCCTCATAAATACAAGTTTTCTGTTCTTTTTGAACTGCAGGGCCCAAGGGGAAGTGTACTCTCAAACTGTGATTGGTCTGCTTATTTCACTTCAGCACTGGCAGCTTGTGGTAAAATTAAACAGCACTTGTATCAGTGTGTGGCACAGAAAAATATCAGGATATCCTATTTCATTGTGTAAAATTCTCCCGAAGAGTCACTAAAATCAGCAGATTGAGGTTAAACTGGTGCCTTCATAGGCAGCTTAATGAGTACCATATCCAAAACCAAGGAAACATGCAGCAACAACCCTACTGTGGAAAAGTTCTGCCACTGATCAGAATTCCGTTACTTTGGGAAGCTGTGGAGTAACTTCATTCCTATGCCCTCTATGAAATCACAGCCCACCAATATAACCTCATGAAACAGCAGGACTGTGAGCAAAGGGGGAGCTACAGATGCTCATTTGAGGCGTGCAAGAGCTGTCATGAGGCAGCACGAACAGAACGAGCCAATTATCCCCTCTGTGTCCCCTTCTCACTAACACAGTAACCCATTAGCTGGCACCTGTACTTCACTGCCAAGTGGATGTCAAAAATGGCTGAATGTTACTGTCAGCTCAACAATGCAGATCTCCAGGGAGAGACATCGAGGATTTTTCCTTATGCTGAGTTTAGTGTCAGCTGTTTTTAGTAAGCAATTCCAGTTGCGTGGAAAGCTGAAGAGAGGTGGCTGTGAGACTCGGAGCCAGAGCAAGACCAGCTCAGGTGTCCCACGAAGGCTGGAGGTTGAACACGTAAGCGTGCTCCAGCCTGCCGGCTCACACTGCAGCCAGCAGGTACTGGGGGCTCGCAGGGCCGTGGCAGGGTGCAGACAGCCACACGCTGATATAAGTGCTGTTTAATTTTACCACAAGCTGCCAGTGCTGAAGTGAAATAAGCAGACCAGTCACAGCTTCAGACATCGCCAGAAAGGTGACCAGTGGAAAAAAGATTCACAGGGATCTACTGACCCAAAAGGAAAACTGTTACTGCCATAAATAGTTCACAAAAAGAATTAGACCTTTGGTGTCTAAAAGAATTAGACCTTTGCCAAGCAAAGGCTTGGCATCTGTCAGGCCTTACAGAGGCTACGGCTAGATCTTTTAAAATATGGTACCTACCTCCTTCTAATACTGAACTTGATTCTGGTGCAAAATGCCTGAAACACCTTCAGATACCTATTTTGTGGGAGATGAGTTTTCCACTTGCCTGCACAGTTCACTTTATTTCAAGAAACCCAATTTATGCTCATGCATGTGAGAGGAGAAGCAGGCTCGTACCATTGGGTGGAAAACTCCAGCAAGTGCAGGACTCAGTTGTGTTGGTGCTTTCAGTGAGCAGCCTCTCTAGGGAATATCTTTTTTTGTCTGCAGGTGTGCGTAATAGGAGAGAATAGAAACTATGTACAGCTACCCTGGTAACCCAAAATACTTCCATTTTAGAGGAAATGATGGTATAAAATCCAGTTTTAATACCTGCATTGAATAAATACAAAATAATAAATACAATAAATACAAAATTTAATCATCCTCCAGCTACTAGTGTTTCACCAAACACGTGGATCAAAGCTTGTTTTTAAAGAGTATTCCTCCCTTCCTTGATTCAAGACTTTTGGGGAAATCCTGCACTTTCACATACACAGGGACAGAAAGAATAGAGGATTTTTTGAATCAGAAAAAGGCAGGGAAAGGAAGAGAGAAGGGTTGCAAAGACTGGGTACCACACAAGAAGCCCCCGTTTTAGTTTTATTTTAGTTTTAAGTTAGCTTGCTTAAACTTTTCTTCACTTGTAGAAACCATTAATATGCTCATATGTGTGTGTACAGACGTGTGTGCGTGTGTGTGTCTGTTTACAGGTGCAATCACATATCCAGTCAGGCCTTGATTTTAAAGTGGCATAGGACATAACATAGGTTCCTTCTTGTACTTTAACGGGGAAATCTGCTCTATCTTGCCCAGAGCAGGTGATTAGCAGCTGTGTCCACGTAGACCTGCATTTTATTGCAACTCCTGCCCGCTGTACCATGCCAGGCTTAAATACTGTGTTGCTTCTTCCTTTTCTCAGTAGTTAGCGATTTGTAGGGCTTGTAACATTTTCCCTGGACACCCTGTCATTGTGGCTCCCCCCATACCTGTGCAGGAGTGAGCTCCTGCACAGCTGCAGCTCTTGTAAGCCTTACATCGGTTTCACCGTTTTGTTCCTTTTTAACTTGTAGTTGGTGGGGGAAAAGAAATACATACCTCAGCTGCCAGCTGGCCATCTAAATAGTGTAAAAAATTATTAATTCCTGTATCTTTGTGTTACAAGCATTTGTGTATGTCTCTCTCTTGGGCAGTTTGGACTTTCAGTGATTAACCCAAACAGCAGCAAAGATGGATTTAGGCCTTACACTGAGAAATCAACTGCTTCTTTGGAGGATTTCTTTTCTCCCCTCCCCTGCAGCATTGCTAAAATTCACATCTGCTCTCCTTTCATCCCTCTACTTTTTCACATTCTATCTAGGGAGATCCCTTCAGTCTCTCTCCTAATTGTCCCTGGGGTTTACAAGGCCAGTCAGGCTGTTGCATGCTGCGACCACAGCCTTTGCCTGCCTGTTGGCACAGCCTGAGCCGGGGCTGGAGTTTGCTGCAGGAGGCTCCCACCTTCCCAAGGGGTCAGCAGGCATCTGTATGCTGCTCTACCATCCTATCAGTGAACCTACTGCAGGACCAGGCAAGGTTGGATAGTCCCTGTCGTTAGACGTGGCAGAGAGAACGTGCTGTGGCATAGGATGATCACAAATGCTTTGTTGCTGCTGGGATTATATCAGTTATTAGTTAGCTTGTGGCAGACCAGTGTTTCTGTTCCCAGTACAGACATGTCAGGGTCAAGAAGGCAAAGAAAAAAAAAAACACCCAGAGGTTTGTGCATCCAAGGCTGTTTAATCTAACTTCAGACCATTTCCCAGAGGCCTGGGATGCTTCTTGTTTTGAGGGAGTATTTACTGCCACTCACAGAAAGTCTCTGGGACACTGGAGGTCAATGCCTCCCCTGCACAAAAGGTGTAGCTGTCAAACTGGAAGCAAATCTTTGGGATTTGTAGGAGGCCAAATAACATGGCAGCTGTTTAATAATGAAATTAGTGATGTATTCTAACAAAATTGCCTCCTTAAGATCCTGAGAAAGTTGAGCTTAGCTGATTCCTCTGCCAGAGGGAGTGAGCTCACCAAAAGCAGTGAAAATGGGCATTTAAATTTCAGTGGAGCCTGGGGATTTCAGTCTGAGTATGCCTTGTTCGCTTCCTTTCACAGACTGTGCAGCAGCTTGGCTTTCTGGGGATTTGCAGAGGGTGGTACTTCTGTTCCAGTGCAGGGCTGATTGCAAGGAGAGGAGTGGGCGTGTGTGAGAGGAGTTGCACAGCGAAGGAAAGTGCGTCACTGAGCAGTAAAGGTAGCAAACAGAAAGGAGGATAGTAGGAAAATGGAGCGTTCCATCAGGGTGGCAGTGGTGTCTGTCAGTCAGGATGAGAAGTCGAAAGGCAATGGGATTGAGCCTGGGTGGGGTCTGGAGGCACTGGCAAAGACCAAAGGGGCCCCAATGAAAAACTTTGATCCTTGGAAAAATGACCTTGTCAGCAGGGTAGGTGACAAAATTTATTAACTATCCTAACATAGGCAGTTCTGTTCACTCATAGCCTGAGGTGAAATCATGGGCTCCTCTGGTACCTCAGTGAAAGATGAAAACCATGCAAGATTTTGGCAGCTTGAGCTTTAACAGAAAAGTGAAGCACAGAAGTGCAGGGACCTTCACTTAAAACTGCTGGAGGTTATTCCATATATTTAGAGCATATTTATGAGAAGTGTGTGCCTAGAGATTCTCTGTGTCCAGAGAGCAGTGTGTTAGCCAGCTGGGTTGCAGTGGTGGCATTCTACAGGGTTCTAATTCAGTACCATCTTCCTGAATCATCAGTTTTCATGGACCAATCATCTCTTGATCCATGTAAATACCAATGGTAACTTTCTCTCTGGTCACTTTTCACATAAGTACCTTATGCTCTTATGATCTTGGTTTATAAGAGGGAAATAATGGAAAGATGAATTGCCTGACAGAGCCAGGAGGTGGTTACACTTATATAGCTCGCTGCATGCTCTTCTCAACAACAAATGACAACACAGTATGAGAAATCCCACCAGTTTTTCCTGAATGCCAAGAACCTGAATGGTTCCTGACCTCTTGGAGTTTCACCTACCCAGCCATAATCTTTCTCTCTCTCTCCTGAGAAAATGTAAAAGTAGTTAAAAATATTTACTTCATTCTAAGATGTGAGGGCAAAGTACAAAAAGTTCAGAAACATTTCCTGTGGAAAGCAGAATAGTGAAAAATAGTAACACAACATTTACTAGACTGATGTATTCTTTATCTCCAGAATTGAATGCAAATGAATTTGCATTCACTTGAAGACAGCAGGAGCTTCTTTGTTACAAAATTCAGTGCGTGTGTATTCTTACTTTTGGAAGATAGGGTTCTCACCAGATTTAGATCCCATGTGTTGCAGTTTCTGCAGCTTTATTTCTGCTCCTGACTTACAGAGTTGTCCAGGCTTGTGTGGGCAAGGGACAAAGTTACTGCTTCAGAGAAGAGACCCTGCTTTTCAGCAGTATGTGGAAACTGTGGCCTTGCAGTGCATTCAGAGAAACAGGAAAGATGCAACCCATGACTCAGCACCCAAATAAGTGTGAAAAATAACTGTTGTGTTGGCTGCTGGTCTGAGGTCACCTGCAAATCCTATTAGACCACATTTTCTACTTAAACAAAACATTACCAGAGGTCTTATTCTTCCTTAACAAGACAGCCATACTGTAATAGCATGACTTGCATACAAATCCACCAACTTAAAAAAAGAAAATATGTTTTAAGCTCAGCTCTATATCTAACGGAATACCTCAGATGCTTTGTGGTGCCAAGGGTTTCACCAACACCTACAGGAAATCAATCAAAGGCTCTAGCAGAAGGCTGAGGGAGGGGAGATGTGTGTGTAATCTCATTCCCACCTACTGAGAGCCATTGAGAGCAGCAGCACCACCTTCAGCATTTCTCTGGGAAATATTAAGGGCTTGGGATGAGTTTGCATGACGCCCACTGCCCTCTCCCCCACCATGGGTGGAACAAGGCATCTTGCCCTCTTTAGAGCTTCCCCAGCCTCAGCAGCAGCAAAGCATTTAAGGGACCTGTTTTTCTTCTCTCGTCTTTCCTTTTTAGGAAATCCTGTCCCCTTTTTGACGTGCTGCTCATAGTGACATCACCAAGTCAGTGACAGAGTCTGGGGGAGGCAGGCCCAGCCATGTGGAGGTTGCTGTGCTGATGTATTCCAGAGACTTTCTGTCAGGGTTCTGCTGCCTAACCCAACCTGTGTCCTGCCCCCACAGTCCTGTGCCTCTGCTGTGTGGTTTCGGATCTGTTCCCATCCGGGCGAGGGTAGAAGTCTGGTGTCCACAGTCCCTCTGAGGCCCACGTTGAGTGGTGGCTGCCTGTCCTAGGGGATGAGCCTTGAGGAGCACCCCAGCCATGCAGATCCCAGGCCAGAGTGTTGGGGAGGGAGGGCAGGACAAGCCCCCTGGCACAGGGTTTATACTCACAGGGGCCATGTTGCCATCCAGGTTCATTAAAGGCATTTGTCATTCAGTACTGAACCTTGAGGTTGAACTCAAATGCTGTCCTTCGTCTTGGTGGAGAGCTTTTTTAGGAAGCCATGGGGTTTTGATGGCAAGCCCAGTTGTCGTGGCTGGTTACTAGTCCAAGCTCTAGGTCACTCTAGCAAAGTAAATGCAGTTGCTGTAGAGTCAAAGTGCTGGCCTGCTTCTTCAGCAAACCATCCCGGTACTAATCCCCTCAGGGTACAACCTTGGCAGTGCTGCTGGGGAAGATACGCTTGAGGAAAGATCTGTTTTACCTTGCATAGCAAGAGATGAGAGTGGGGGAGAGAGAGATTGAGAGAGAGGGAGAGAGGGAGAGAGAGAAACAGGTGTCAAATACTCCTGTGTCAGACCAGGAGGGTGTTTTCCCTTTGCCCTTTAGCAAATCACTCCCCTTCCACAGCTGTCAGACTGGTGGACATCAGCATTCAGCAATAGGAACTGATAGAGAGTGGTTAAAATCTCCTGGGTGTTGATTTTTGTGCTTTCTTAAGAAGTCCATGCAGCAATGAGGTCAGAAGTTTGGGATCTCTCGAAGTATTCAGCTACTGAATGTTTTGTCCCTTAGCCCATTAGATGTTTTAATAAGAACGAAAATTCCAAGAAAGAGAAAAGCATCTCATTTCTATTTTATTTCAGTCCTGGCCGCCACTGACAGTGATGAACCCAGCTCACCAAACAGGGTAGCACAGGATGGGATGATTTAAGGAGCTCTGTGGGGACTCAAAATACTTCCATCAATAAAAAGTCTCCAACCCTTCTTCACGTCCATATCTCTTAAAAAAAAAA
>VYZQ01023190.1:24146-49064 GCA_013400655.1 Mystacornis crossleyi | reverse complement strand
AAAAAAAAAAAAAAGGTGTGCTTTAAAACCAGCTGCCCTCTAAAAGGGCAGAGCAGTGAGAGATGACATAGATTAGTCACGGATTGCAAAATTCTTGGATTATATAAAGATCTGTACAAATGCAAACACTTTTTGAGATGGGGTGAAGAGATTTAGGTTTCTGGAGTTCTTGCCTGAGCCTGAGGAGAGTCATTGCCCTACTGCATAGTGTGGGCTTGAGTGGGAGGCGGCCTCAGGTAGCTCTTGAGGGGCTAAAAATGTCACTTCTAAATGGAAACTGTCTTCTCTCTTGGTGATTGGTAAAAAACCCTCTAATCACGGGAGGACACTGAGGTTGTTTATTCAAGGGTACTTCAGTGTGTGGTAAACTTTCAGCCAGTAGAAATGACTGTCTTGGAGCAGGGTCAGTCACAGGGTAAAGATAATGCTTGAAACCAAGCAGCCTTCCTAAAGGGCTTCTAGGAAAGCCTCCTGAGGACACAGACACCCTGAACCAGGAAAACAAGCACCACTTGGAAAGCCAAGACAGGCTGGGAGGATCCCAAGGACTCTGGAGGCAACCAGGAGGCCATGCACAGGTGGTGTCTGGCTGTTGCATCAACATGTGTGTCAGTGTGCGAGGGGCAGCAGGGACAGAGCTAAGGGACCCAGCTAACACTGCCCCAAGGGCTGCCCTGGCTAATCCTGATCACCACTCTGCTAATCCTGACACTGCACTGGTGCTCGCAAAGCTTGTTCAGAGTCACCAAACAGTTTCCTCTGGGCGAAACATTGCGGGAAGGGTTGAAGAGGTTTGATGTTTTCTAAATGAAGCATTTCAAACACTCATTTCAGAGTAACACTTCATCCCCAGCTTTTGCTTGGCTTTGTTTTCAGAGAAGCAAAACCTTTCTTTTTTATTTTTTCTTTTTAAATGCTTTCAATACTAGTTAGAACAAATATTTTAAACCNGCAAACAGCTCTGTTTTGGTTTGCTGTGCTACCAGGTCATGGTTGTCTTATGTTTAGTCTCTAGTCTGCTGCTGAACCTTCAGGTTCAGTAGTAAAGTAACAGACCACCATGAGTGACAGCTTTACTGACTATTGAACAACACTACTGAGTATCAAAAATAAGAGACAAAAATAAGTGGAATTTTCTAGGAAGGAAAAGGACATGTCCTTCCAGGGCCACCATCCCATTTTCTTGAGTGCCATTATCAGCACTTTCAGTCTGAGATCTGATCTCTGATGGGTTCCTCAGCAGGATCATCCCAGGGCTTCCTCTCCTTGTAATAAGGAAGTCGCCAGAATTATATAACTGCAACACCAGACATCTGATTTCTGGTAGTAAGTCACTCTAATATTACTGCACCTTGCACTGTTTCTGTTTTTTCCCCTCTTTCTCTGCGTGTCAAGATTTTACATTCTTGAAAGTTTTTCTCCCTTTCTTCTGAAGGCAATAGCAAGAAGGAGCAGTTGCAGCACTTTTTTTCTGGAACTTAGGAGGTGTGAAATATTCTCTTTATGGTCTAGTTAAACCTGTTAAACATTTTGCAAAGGTTTTTGCTAGGTCTTCATATAATCACATTAATGATACATTGTTCCTTTCTCTATTTCTTCCTCCTTTTTTTGTTTTCCCCTTTGTCTCATTACAGTTGAAACTATAGAGGAAAAAACAGCAGACTCCTTGCAAGATTTATACAGAGCCTTGGAGCAGGCCAGCCTGTCTCCTTTAGGAGAACACCGGATTTCCTCTAAGCTGGAGTATAAGAAATCTTTTATAAAGAGATGTAGTGATCCAGTAGTCAATGAAAAACTGCACCAGCTGCGAATTCTGAAAAGCACTTTAAAGGTGAGATAAAACAGGGAGGAAAAATCCTGCCCCAGGGTTGGATTGGGCTGTATTGTAATCAGAGATTATCGTGTGCAGCTGGAGTCCAGGCTGAGCCCAGTGTGCAAACAAGGGAGACATGGGGAAGCGCTGCTTGAAAAATGTTCCTGGGAGAGCAATCAAAGTGAGGGGATCAGTTTTTATTTATTTATTTTCTTGTGTTTAATCTCATTCAGCTGCTCCTCCTCTAGCTAGTTTAACAGAATCTGATACCATATTATTGGAGGAAACCTTAATCCCTTTTTTGCCCCTGAACATTTTCATATACCAAAACACATTCACTTTGTAATTGCCAAAGTCTAAAGTTAAGCAAAGCCAGCCTTTAGAAGGGAACAGTATCTCTTGCAACACTAGACTGTTTTCTAATTCATGAGCTTGTCCAGGAGGAAACTGGGTGCTTGTTTTCTGTGTAAACTGATAGGATTGTATTTAATCAGTAAGATTGATTAAATAAATAGATAGCGATAATGATAGATTTTAAGATTTTTATGGTTATTTTAAATGTACCACAGCTCATTTAGCCTTCTTGTCAGCTTCCTTTGTTTGTTACAGCAGTTTCAGTTCTGTCCTGATAGAGATTTCAGCAAACAATATGCTGGATTTCCTCAGGGACCCTGTTAACTATATTAAATTACCACATTTTAAGTCACCAGATAATTGTGCAGTGCATTTTGTAACAGCTTTCATCAAAGAGGGCTTTATCAAAATTAATTAATTTAGTTTTCCATCACCTAGAGAAGCATTTAAACAATATCATTTTCATGCTATGGGGCTCCCATCCTGAAAAAAAGTCCTACACGTGCTTAACTTCCTGTACTGTATCATCTCATTGAAAGCAACTTGCATTATTATCTTGGTATGCGAGACTTTGCAGGACTGCAGCCTGGCAAAAAAAGGCAACATTAACAAGCTGTCCACGTGGCTTGTACAAGCATGAGAAATGGAAACAAAATCACAGGGCTCTCAGACACGTGGAGGTGGCAGGAGGTTCACACAGTAGCTGTGCTTTTGTACCACGGCGGAGTCACTCACACCACAGCTGTGGTTCAGCGTCAGCAGCCTGCTACCATGCAGAATTGTGTCTTTTGTTGGTGTTTATTGATACCTGAGGTACATTATACCAATGGCTTCCTGCAAATGAAATTGCTTTCCTTCAGGGAAGTCCAAAACCAGTGCAGCTTCTTGACCCGGTTTTGTGCTTTTCTGGAACTTCTTTCCTTTGGGCCAAGCAAACACAGTTTGTTCGTTCTCTGTCCATGAGCCATATTTTCTAGGCCTATCAGAACTCTGGTTTGGACTGTGATTGGTGCAAACCATTCTTAAGTACATGACATCAATAATGGAAACTCACTGGCAGCAAGGAGCAAAGACAGATAATTGTTGTTTCCTGCGTAGAACAGCACTGTAGGGTGACACATGCTTGGTTTGCAGGGACATCGTGGTAACTTGTGACTAGCTGCATTACAGCCCAGAGCTCCATCTCTGCCATACTACTGGTAATCATATCAAACTGTAGCTTTACCTAATCAGTTATTCTTTCTTTTTATCAGTGCCTTTGATTTCTCCTTCTTGAATGCAGCCAACTGTGCTGGCCTGTTAGCACTGATGTTCTGAACTCTCCTTGAATTGTATCCTACATAATAGTATCCAGAGACAGTCCTCCAAACTGCTTCTAGCTCTTGATGTCCCATCTTCTAAGTCATTAATGAAAAACCCCTGTGCTCTCTCCTGTGATAACACAAAATCATTCTCCTGTCATTGAGTATGAGCTGCCTGGCTGATAGTGCAGAGGTGTGGGACCAGCCACAACCTGTGAGAAGTAAGTTGTTGTAGTTCAAGCAGAGATACGGTGATCAGGAGTTCCCATCGTTTCTTTTCCACAGCTCATTTTCAGCTTGCCCTGTCCTTCTGGAAATGAGTATTCTAGCAGGTAGTGTTAATTTGCTGTTGTTTGCAAAGCATGAAAGTAGTGCTTATGGAACATGTCTTTCTGATCTGTCCCCTCATACACAGCTTGATATTTCCCCTTGCCATGCTATCCAGAAAGATTTAACATACTCATAGTATGGACATGTAAAATGTCAGTTAGCCATGAGGGGTGTGATACCCGCCTGGCAGGGAGTTTGGAGGGGAGATTGCTGGTGGTCACGCCATTCCTGTGCTGAGGAGTAGTGCTGGAAACCTGTGTGTTAGCTGTGTTTCCAAGGATTATGGCTCTGGCATGCAGCTCCCGCCACTTGCAACAACTGTGAGTGGCTATGGGTATTCTGAGGCTTACTGTGACCCTCGGCTTCCTGTGAACCAGTCACCAGAGAGGGATTATGATACAGTCACTTCCCCTACCCCGATGGTGTATAAGAAGGTACCAGAAGCTATGTTATATTTTCCCTTTTTCTGCCTTCTCTTTGCCCTATCAGTGGTAGGAAGAGGTTGCAGCCAGCCAGCCCATCACATGCAGTAGATCTTTAGTGAAGATGAGTTGTCCTTCACATGGGACTCCTTGCAGAAGCCTTTGCAATGCAGAGCTCAGATGCCCTCATGACAAGCCTGGTAAAGAGGCGTAGCTGTGCCGGCGGTGGGAGGCCACGTGTGTGTCTGTGTCCCACACACCCACGTGTGTCTGTGTCCCACACACCCACGCAGTATTTCTGATGCTGATCAAGAGCAAACAGATGGCACTTTGTTGTGTGAACCCACCCTGAGAAATGCAAGCAGCTAATAGTAAACAGTACAGGGCTTGCTTTTTCTGTGGCTGAACAAGGGGGCAGGTGGGGGAATGAGGACTCTTACCGAGGGTTCTGGACAAGGCGAGGGAAGCCCGAGTCCCACAGGGGGAAGTGTGACACCCTGCAGAAAGGGCACCTGTTTGTGAGTGCTCATAGAGGAGACAGTCCCTGTGCTTTCAGGGACTCTGAGGCTTGAGTTTGCACCCCCCATTCTCTCCTTCCACCCACTCGATTGATTTTGCCAGTGACTCATCACTTGCATTAACTCTTTGCCTGTTCCTTTTCTCTCACAGGCCAGGGAAGGAGAAGTAGCCATTATAGATAAAGTTCTGGAAAATCCAGCTTTGACGTCTAGAGACTTTCAGGAATGGAAGCAAATGTACCTTGATCTCTTCATGAACGTCTATGAAAACAGCCCCCCAAGGGACTCTGTTAATGCCTCGTCTGAGGTTGAAGCACTTATAGCCTCGTTAGCACACACTCACTCATACATAGAAACACATGTATAAAGGTCTCTCTTTTTCTTCATTTGCTACATTCCAGCCCTTTACTTAAATGCATAAAGTAGTTTTTATATCAATATGTGAGAGCTCTAGTAAATGATATTTTAATGTTACTCAGCTGTGTGAAGTAAGCCTTCAATGGTCAATAATACCACTTCTTTAATGAGGATTTGTATATTTTATATGCTACCAATGCTCTGCTTGTGTTTACCTTCTGTGAATTAAAAAACATGATCTTTAGCTATTGAAGAAAAGGATTTAAAAGCATTTTTGGAAGACTGTGGCCTTCATGCAGGAAGTTCCACATGCTAAAGCTTTGTTATCAAAGGTCAGTTTTACAATGATATTTTATATTATATAATTCCAGTATTGCATTGCATTTTTGGAGTGCAGGTACTATTTTGGTCATGGGAGAAAACCAATTTTTATATTTCATGAGAAACTCTAGGAGTTTTCTTAAATAGCAGGGAAAAAGTGTAATGCAGTGGTTGTATTTCAGTTTTGTCAAACATATAAAAGGGTGAAAATCGGCAGACAGAAAAATGACTAATGTGAATTTAAGTGTCAAAATGTTAGGTCTTATTTCCTTCTACTTTTTTAAAGCCTGTTGCTAAGGTTTACCACCGGTGCAAAAGGATGCTGGTTTGTATTATAATGAAGACCAAATTGTGTGTTATCTCTTAATCACATTAGGTTGATTTTTAAAAAAATAAGTAGTCTTGGTATTGTGATTGAGGATGCTTTTGCACTGAAGGTATCAGTATAATGTGCAGATTTTGCAAAAGAGAAAATGTAGACTTTCAACATCCTTGGTAGCAGCATTTCTTTAGCCCAGAAAAGCAGCAGTGGAAAAGGTTCCCAATGAAATGCTTCAAATCTGAGATGCTTTTGAAGATTCTTACAATAGAAAAGGAGAGAATAGGATTTTTCAAGTAGTTTCCTATGTGTTTTCTGAGCTGTGAAATTTGGCTGTATTGTATGCAGGGATAATGTGTGATGAGAACAGAGCTGAGCACAGAACCTGAAAAATAACTTAAGAGTAAAAGCGCCTCTGGTTTGCTTTTGAAGGGGAAGGGATGTCTCTGGGTTCTGCCAAGTTCACAAGCTGATTAAAATGTTCTAAACTTCCGTGAGATTTGCTATCTGCTGAAGACAACCCAGTGAATATGAGGGGAAATAGATCCTTAGAGTTAGGCACATGCCAGATATAAAAGTGGGAGGGAACTCTTAAATCATATATTTACTTTTTATGGGATTGTTTTTGAAAAATGTTAAGAGCATGACAAAATATTTCTGCTGCTCTTCAGTATTTTGCTGCGTAAGCTAGGACTCATGACATGTTTTAATAATGCTCATCTGGAAAGGAAAAGCCTCCTTTATACTTTAGTGAGTTGTACTCTTAACCAACTTGAGACTATTGCCTGTACAGCTCAGTGAATGTATTTTAATCTTTATGAGCTCTGATATTTCCTGGCAGTTATATCCATGAAGGGATGAAGGAAAGGGTGGACAGGTTTATTTTCTCTCTCCTTCTTTCTTTCTTTATTTTATTCCTCTTTTTCCACTTTTTCTCTCTTGCTCCCCTCTCTCTTTTTCTTTCTTTTTCTCTTTCTACCCCTCATTTTCTATCTTGTTATTGCATTTGGATTGCAAATGTTCTGCAGATTTTGCACAACTGTACAGAAGAGTGGCCTTTCTGTAGCCCATTTTCAGTATCTTATATTCAAGTCGTATGGATGACAAATCATGTATTAACATTTGTATAGAATTCTGGATCCAGTGTAAGATTTGTACTATTAGAAGAATATTGTTTGTATAAACTGGACATTTATTTACTGCATGGGTACTGACTTGTATATTAAATTTGTGAAGTTTTTGTAAATTTCTCTTAAATGCTTGACTTGAAATGGATTGTGCTATTGTTCCAAGCATTTAGATTCTCTTGCTATTGTTTTACTGGACCAAAAGTAAATATATTCATAAGAAAAACTCTTTATATCTGATGGATGTATATGCACATTGTGTAGTTGATTCCTTGTCAAAACCAAGGCAGTTCAGAAGACTTAGATCTGTTGCTATGCAACAGCCATTCTGCCTGCACTTTACATTAGTAAAGTTAGCTTGATTGCTTTAAAGGTGAAAATTAAACATTACAGTTTTTTAAGCTAGTCTAGTGACAAAGATCATGTGTCCTCTCCATTGTGCTGCCTTCTTTTAAGACTATTAAATGTTCTTCTAGATATATTTTTATTGTATTAATTCTCAGCCTAGAAAGGGAACACTGTAAAATGAAGTACAATAAATTTAGCTTTTAAACGAACATTTATGGCTCAAGATTCAATTCACTCTGGAGTGATTCTGTGGCATCTGACCATTTTGTCTGCATTTCACATATCCATGTATCATAAAGTACCCCTGTGTGACTTCAAACGCTGCCAGTGTGGCCAAAAGGGAGCGACACTATTGCTGATTCATATGTAGGCAGACACTGAGTAAAGACTTCTGAAAACCATCAGTTACCTCCCTCCCCTTTGTACTCTTTGATGAAAGTAAACCTTTTTTGACTGCAGGGTTCTCTCATGTAGCAGTTCAACGGCAACGAAGAATTTTACCCTTATGCACAGGTGTGATAAAGCAGCGTACGGTACCAAGGTGAATGCCAAGGCATTAATAACAGCTTGTTACTCCTGTAACAAGCTTCTTGGAGGCTGATGATGAGGATTCCCATTCAGCTTTGGCCATCTAAGCTAGCACAGATAGCTTTTTGGATTTTGTTTGGATACAAAAGAAACGTACATCACTGAAGCGTGCATCTTTAAAATAACACAAAAGAAACATTTGGAAGGTGTTCTACAACAAAGGTCACTGAGAGAGAAATGGCGTTTATCAAATAAAGAGTGTTTTAACTTTCAGCTGTAGCTGAGTCTACATAGTGAAAAATCCCCGCTTTCTGTCCAATTTCATGCTGGTTGGCTAAGACACTCTTGCCTAGTACATAGTATATCAAGTAATACCTTTTCCTGGGCAATACTTGCTACTAATTCTTGTAGGCATCAATTTTCTAGTCTTTATACAGCTCTCTTTCCTTTTGCTTAACCATAGCATAAAAATTCAATAGCACTTACCAGCTGGGAAGATTACCTCTGATTAAGAAAACAGAAAAGATGGATTATATTTTTTAATATTTGAAGAATCTGACTTGCAACACCTACTAATTGCTATCTAGGTATTACTCTCCAAAAGTCAAGGATTACAATTCTCACTCATCGCCTCTAAATGTGCTACTGGCTACATCCTTGCTCAGTGAGATCAGCTTCCAGTTTTATAAATCCTAGATGTGTTTCCTGTGCTGGAGCCAGATTTTCTTGCCTGTTTCCACCGAGCATTTGGCTTATCCAAGAAAAACTTCCACGCTCACGTTCAGTGTGGCTGCAGTTTTCTTCTTCTGCAGGACTGCCCTGCTCGCTCATCTCCTGGGATGGATATTGCTCCGCATGGGAGCTCAGCAGCTGGGCAGCTTCTTCTGCTGGCTGTCACTGTCCTGCTCTTCGGCCACCTCGGAGAGCTGGAGCACGGCACACTGCAGCCCACACCACGGCAGAGGGGCCTTGCAGATCTCTTCCCAGCCGTCATTGTCGATATCGTAGCCAACCACGTCTTGCGTGGAGACCTCTAGTGAGTTTTGCCACTTCTTTCCCCCAATAAGAAGAGCTGTTTCCTCTACCACTGCCAGGCCATAGGAGAATCGATCATAGACCAGTGGTCTTAACCGGGTCCATTGGTTTTGATCCGGGTCGTACCTTTCTATTTCAGAGAAAGGTTCGTATAATCCCAGAAAGGTGAATATGGATTCCCTGATTGTTGCCATCTGGTGCCCAAACCGAGCAATGCTCATTGGGGCTCGTTTGACCCACTGTGCTTCAAGTGAGCACAGAGAATAAACATCATTGCTTGTGCTGGCTGGGGCCGAGTACTTGCCCCCAGAGATGTATATGGTGCTCTTGCAAACAGCACTGGCATGGCCATGTATCCTGCATGGCAATTCCCTGGCCTTCGTCCATCTATCCCTGCTGATGTCATAGACTTCCACAGATGAATGCAGCGACCCGTCCTCACCCCTTCCACCAATGGCAAAGATGTCCTTGCCTAGGACACAGCAAGAAAACTGGCATCTCTTTTCCAGCATGCCCGTGATTTGGGTCCATGTGTTAAATCTTGGATCATACCGGTGGACCTTGTTTGTAACTGATAAGGTCTTTTCAATTTTAGCATCACCCAGGGTACCACTTTGTACTTCCCCACCCAAGACATAGAGGAAGTTCCCCACCACGCACACACTGTGGTTCTGCACCCTGTCCTGCAGCTGCGTGAGGGTTCGCCATTTGTGACTGTAAACATCAAAGGCCACCACATCGGTGATGAGCCCCTCACTTGCTGTCCCTCCCCCGAGCAGAAGGATCCGAGTTTTCTGGTTCCTCATTGTGGTGGACTTATCCTGCATGACAGGCTGTTTGAATACAGATGTGTGATAATTGATTGCTTTTATGATCAAGCACTTAATTCCTGCTGAGAGGGACACTTCTGACTGTGTGTAGGTTTTTCTCAGCTCCTCCACTGGGATAAGACCATATCTTATGTGCTCTAAAAGGCTGCTTGCATCATCCAGCCTGGATTTATCCTGCTTCAACCACAGCAGGACAAAATTCAACAGGCGGCATTCTTCCACCATGGGGAGATCTGGTGATTGAATCACTGCTAGCAAAGACCTGAAGTTCAGCTCGAGAAGTCCTGATAAATCCAAGTCCAGCAGCTTCCAGACATTTCTGATAATGTATTTTTCTGTGGCTGCTAGGGCATCTGGCAGGTAAAACTTCCTGGCCACGTTGGCAGAGAAGCAGCAGTTTTCCAAGGCAAGATTGTTAACTAAGTACTGGTTGCACAGACCAATAGCATCAGTCACTTGCAAGTAGCTTGCAGCTTCCAAGGTATCCTCCAGGCTTTCAAAGGAAAGGGGCAGCAAGGATGTGTAAATGAAATCCAGGATGTGCTGGAGCCCAGTGGGTGAGACAACTTGTAGGTGAATGACTCTGGCTTTAGACTCTTGGGTATAATTTTTGAACATGGCTCGGAAGTAGTCGCTGGAGCATGCCAACAAGGACTTGTGTGCAGGAAACTCATTTTCTTTCACTTTCAGCAAAATATCGCAGAGAAAGCCCTCTGACCTCAGGCTCTGGTACTGGGCGAGCACGGCAGTGCAGTGTGCTTTGCAGTAGGACAGGAAGTAGCTCATGGCAGATGATGCAACGCTTTCCTTTGAGCTATTAGAGCTAAAATGCAATTAGATATTGAAACAGCTGCCTTACTCAACAGCCATTGCTTGAATGCCCAGCAGACCTCCAGCTGTTAGAGAAAAGCCCAACCAAAAAAAAAACACCAAGTCAGTCTGTTGCCTGGCATAGGGGAACAGTTAGTAGATTTGTAGTGAATTCAATTCATTCCTTTATAGAAAAAACAGCTGAATGTCATATCAGCTGCAGGATGCTTACTTTTCTTGCCTCCACGAGTTGCGCAAGGATGAAGGGTCCACAGTTGTGCTGAGCACTTGCTTGGCTGGCCATCAGGTGACAGAGGAGGGAGCTAGATGACAATCCCAATAAAAGGCCCTTCGTGTCTGCTCAGCCGTTGCCCCCGACCCTTCTTGCTCCACAGGCAGATCAGAGGAATCCTCTCTGGCTGCCAGTGCGTGGCTCTGAGCAGACACCGGTGAGAAGAGGGCGCTGACTTTTCTCCTTGTTTGTATTTTGAACTCCGATCAGTTTAGACGTCACTGCTCCTGGGACAGTAGCCCTCTTTCCGTCCTCTTTCTGCATGGGTTTGGGAAGCCTCAGCCGAAGATCAAATCAGCTCCCAGGGATTATTACGGGAAGATTTTCTGAGCCCATAAATCTTTCCCTGGCAGCCACTAAGACAACCAAAATACCGTGATTAGTCACTGGTTCGATTTGACATGCATTTCTGGCTCTTTGCTTCACATGACACCCCCATAGCTCACAGCTACCAGAATAGCCACGGGCTCATCCCCTCGTTCCCCTTGCCTGGAAGACAACCCCGGGTGGGTGGGAAATGGGGCCAGGGACTGGGCGGACAGAGGAGCTTCCTCTGACAGCCACAGCCAAAGCAGCTGACTTGGAATGACCTGGCTGGAAATCACAAGGGTAACACATTCGCACAAAGTGGCGACAAAAATAGATTCCCCCAGTTCGGCCATAATAAACCAAAATCTGTTTATAGAGGAGGCTTTGCATAACTGTGCTCTCAGTTACCAGTTGGGAACAAACCAGGAGCCCCCAGGAATGGGCCAGAGCTGTCTTGCTCAACTTTCTCACTTTCAGTTTGTCCCAATTAGAAGCACTTACACAGGGATTATCCCTGATTTTCACCTGAGCACTTCAGGGTTTAATTTCTACCAGGAATAGCAGCTCTGGGCAGGCTACACATTCTGACCTCTTAAAGCTTGCTTTTGTTTCTTCTTTTTTTTCCCTTCATTACTCTGGGTGGAGGTGTTCAGGAATCTCCTCCCGACACCTTTCTTTCCAAATCAAACACCCTCAGGACTTGCAGACCTTGCCAGGGTTGATAAATGCCAGATCATTTTACTGCACTGTGAGCCAGCAGACTTGGGGACAGAGAAGGATCCCACAGGACTGGGAAATTTCGCCTTTTGCTTAAGCCCAAGGTAAAGCCTTTTTACTGTATTTCTTTTTATTTATTTATGTGATGTCATGAAATTCTGGCTTACCCCTGTAGTTGAGCAGTGTTTGGATCTGACTGGTTCCTAATATGGATTGTGTATGCTGTGTGACTGTTCTAGTGAGCTTAAACTGTCTTGCTAAACAGACTGATACGTGTAAACCTACACATGCTCTGCTCTGTTTGTGGGGAAGGACTCCAAAAATATCGTTCTTCATTGCTGTATAGCTCTGAAAATTGATTTCCTGCTTGAATACACTTTCTATCATGAAATTATAGACCATAAATCAGGATCTTGCTAAAAGATCTTACCCTTTGCTAGCAACATGACATATATGGGCAGTAGGAATGAAGGAGAAAAGGGATGCTTGTTTCTTTTTCCCAGTGGTTTTGCCTATGTCCAAGTTGGGACAACTCTTAAGGTATTTCAGGTGTTATTGGCAGTTGATTCCAAGCTTCGGTTTTGATACTTCTGTTTTGGAAGTAGAGACCAAAGACCAGGTGCCTCTGTACACCCTCAGCAGTCATGAGTCCTGGTGATGCGGGACTGGGCCTTAAATCCTCCTGCTCCTAGAGACACTGCTTTCCCCAGTTTAACCCTATCAGGGACCAGATTTCTATCACACAAGGTGCAGGTAAACCTCCACTGCTTCGAAAAGCAGGTGGGCACTGTCCATCACGATTTCCCTGGGAGCCTGAGGGGCGAGGCAGGCAAGCACAGGAGCTGTGCCTGCAGCACAGGGCTGCGTTTGAGGAGAGTTCCTGCAGCAGTTCATGCAAACCTCCTGGCATCACCTCCTCCTCACCAACAGTCCTTGTCCTCCACCAGCCCTTAGCCTGTGCTGCCACAGCTCCTCCGAGGTGTGGGGTTGGTGGGTGACACAGCCAGGAAGTGGTGCACAGGGAGCAATGAGGACAGCCCAAAAACAGAACAGCAGAGAGATCTCTGTGGCCCAGGTCAGGTCCTCCGCCTCCCTCACTGTGTGACCTCCCAAGCAGATGTAGCACAGCAGCGGTGAGCACTGGCTGGGCGGGTGGCTGGGGATGCACCACCAGGAGAGACCCCGTGCACAGAACTGGGCCGGTCTTTTGCTGTTGGGCCATGGCCAGCAGCCCCTGGGCACTGCTGAAGTGTGTGTGCTGGTACCACAGAGTAGCTGGGACCAAGGACACATCAATAAATCCTACCTCCCCCAGATCCAGATGTCCCAGAAAGAGGTCAAATATATGGTTTGGCCTACTGAGGGTATTGCCAGCAGCAGCCAAGGAATATTTCTGACCCCCACGTGACACTCCTGCCTCCCAAGTGATGCACTCCCAGCCAAAGGCAATGTGCCTTTTCCTTATCCCCAGCAAGGCCAGGCCAGGCACTACCTGGTCTTGCACCAGTTTTTCTGACACGTGTAAAGTACCAGCACAACTCCAGCCACAAGTTCTGTAATTTCAGAGAGGCCAAACGAGGCTCAGTCTGAACGGCCCTGCCTGTGCCCAGAGTGATTCCATGTTAACCCAACTGGTTGTACATCACTTGCTTTCCAAATGAATTCCATCCATGGGTGGCTGTTTATACAGATCAGTTGCTGGTACTGATTTAAATGAACTGATTTAACACCAGTGCCAGGTAAGCAGGTCCTATAATTGTATGCAGATTTGCTGTGCTGTCCCCTCTCAGACCTACTTCATCTTCATGGCAAGCCAGCTAATAGAAGTAGTAAGAATCATGATCCTTATAAAGCTATTTATTTGCCTGGAGATTTTTTTCTTTGGCTTATAATTGAAATAAAACCACATCCTTTCCAGTCCCTTGCTCTGGAGTGATTTAAAAAATTATCATTATCAAAATGAGGTTTCTCCCTGCTCCACTTGCAGGCAGTTAGCCTTGTCTAACTAGGGAGCCTGCTCAGCCAAGACCCTCCTTTGTCAACAAACAAATTATCTTCATGCAGCAGCTCAGGTCTCCAGCACCTTTGGAGGAATATTTAATGGCCTTTAGTAAGAGAAGAGATGGTGACTAAACAGCTAACTTACAAATCTCAGCACGAGTGCTAGCACTAAGTGGGATGCAGTAAAACCAGGATTTTATTTTCCTCGGGTGTAATTTGGAAGATCAGATCTAATGTTTGATTCACTATGTGGTGCTTAAAATTAAGAAAGTATTAATGTTTCAATGATGCTGATTTGTTGGGAATAGATAATACATATTTAATCATGTGCATCATTTAGACTTTAAATTAGATTTAGATTTCAGGCTTCCAATATATTTTCTGTTGAAGTCATTGCTCTACCAAAGTAGGCAGTCTGAAATAAAAAAAATAAAACATTCAGATGTGTGCTGTGAAAAATGTTGGCTTCCACATGTGCACAGGTTTTTTTCCCTATACAAAATTGAAAAATGGCCCAAGTTGCAATACCGTGTTCAGTTTAATATTGCAAGTAGGCCATCAGTTAATAAACAATTGAATTATTATTTTAAATTTTGCCAATTATTTTTTAAGAGTAAAGATTTATAAAAAGAGTTGTACAAGTAACAGTAGGCTCATTAGTAACAAGTGTTACTGCAAAATATTCATTACAAAAATCCACAGCAGAGGATTCCCAGGCTACATTTTGTTCCAAAAAAAAATCAGTGCAGTCCAGAGGACAACAGAGTAAATATTTCAGGCGCTTGATAATGTACCACATGAACAAATAACAGCAAAATGAGCCAAGTAATGAATATAGCATACAGGTTTTCTAGAAGAGCTAATCAGAAAGATCGTATTGATTTAAGTTGTCTTGTAAAAGTCTTTGGACTACAATCTGTTCTTCATCCTTGAATAATCATTCACAGTAGTATTTGGGTCAGCACATCTATTTAAAGCAAAGGATGTTTAGCCCAGGAAAGCAGTCCTTAAAAGCAAAACAGTAAGAGGAAGGAATTCTCTTGCAGCTAAAAGCAATGTTTGGTGAGATCATGTCTGTGTATAAAGGAGAAGGTTCCCAGCTTGGATGAGGTGGGCTTAGGCCGTGAGGTTTCCATTTTGGCAGAGGGAGGCAGGGGTTGCCTGTGGCTTGAAGCACCGTCAGAGCAGTGCCCACAGGACACTGTCCCTGTGAGCTGGGGGGGGCAGGAAGGCAGCACAAGGCAGTGCCTCCCCCAGCCTGTCAGAGCAGTTCTGCAAACCCTCGACACCCTGTATCCATCCATGTGCCACCTCAGAGGGGTCTGTGTCTGAGGACAGTGCAGCAGCAAAATCTTTGAGTACAAGGCTCCGTCTGCCTCTGGGTAGAAGAGAGGTTTAGTGTCGTCAGTAGTCAGAGCAGGGGTCCCAGCCAAAGCTCGCTGCAAGACCGTGGCTGCTAAGCCACAGTTGTGAGGCAGTATTTTGTGGTTCTGTGGAAAAAGAGGAGTAAAGGAGAAAATACCATTGGCACATGTGGGTTGGGAGTGGCCATGTCCCAGTTGGGTTACTCCAGCAATAACTGCATCTGTGCAAGAAAGCATCCTGTGTCAAATTGTGAAAGGCAACATGAAATAACAGACTTTCAATCAGACAGTGCCTCATTTATTTCCTCTCCCTGTTTTTTCAGGTTTCCTTTCATTGGTCTCCCATGAAGACAGATATTCAGCTTCCACTGCCATCTCAGTGGGTTAAACATGAGCTTCCCTGGTGAATAAAAAACAAGTTGGAAGACTTTTAACTTGGGTTCCCATTCCAGAGCAACTGCAGTGGGATGAGTCAGGCACTGCAGCCGTAGGATAATGAAGGAGAATGTGTATTTTAATAAGCCCATTTCGGAGCAGATGCACTAATGGCTTTCACAGCACCTCACAGCTGAGTGTGGAGGGCTGCTTGGGGTTCATCTGCTCCTGTGATGGCCAGCTGTCACCAGAGATACTCTGCACTGAGCCCTGGCTTTCACCCCCGGGCAAGCAGTGCTGCCTGTGCTGTTAGTGGGGCAGAGAGGGATCTGCACCCCTGCCCAGGCGCATCTTCACTCTGCATCCAGCTCAGGGATGTTCACAGACACCTGTGGCTGCTGACTTTGCACAGCATGGGTGTGTACAGCCGCACCTGAAGCTGCTCTGCTCATGGGTCCCTTCTAGAAGTGTGGAAGCCCCCCTGCTATAAGAAGAACATTTCTGATCCCCGTGTGGCATTACTGCCTCCCAAAGACCTTGGGGCTGGTTGAACTTGGTTCCCAAACTTTATATGCATGGGTACGTGTAGTGGCAACAGCTGCAGCTTTGGGCTGTATGACCACTCATGGCAGGAGAGCAGGGCTTTCCCTCTGCCTGTGGCTGGAGACACCCCCCAGCAGCTCCCAGCGCTGCCCCCACTGCACACAGCCCAGTCCACCCTGACCTGATCTCCATGGTGATACATCTATCCAGTACAAAACCCAAATAACTGGGATACACACCTCAGGTCTGAGAAAAGGATAAGGAAATGGGGACTAGCTTCCCATGGTTCAATGGTCTTTTAGGGCATTTACTTGTAATTAGAATGAGGATGAGATTTTATAGGGATAGCGTTGTAAGGAACAACTGGTGCTCTGAGACCACAGAGGAGAAACCTGAAATGACATTTTGCTCTGCTGGGACACCATAGAGATGAAGTAAAGCTGCAGTGTTGAAGTAAAGCTGCAGATCTCTCTGAAATCAAGGTGCTTTTCACATAAGCTGTTAGGATTCAGCTCTACCATCCTCTTCCATTTCCTAATCACGTTCAAGCAAATGCTCTCCAAGACATGGACTGTTGGTGAGCAAACTAAAGGTTACAGTGTAATCAGCTGCTGTTACTGCAGAAGGTAATGAGATCCTGATGTCTGCACTCAGCTGATCACTAAAAGCGATCCCAGAGTCTGTACACTATTGTCAGCATTGTTGTCATCGCTGTCAGTAGCAGCAGCACATTACCTAGTGACTTGGACTGGGTCCCTCCATGTTGTGTAAGTCTCAGGCTTACCCTTGGGATTTAAAGACTTGCACCTGCACCTGCTGATCCTTTTTCATTCACTCACAAGCTCTCATGTTTGAGAGCAGGAGAGCACCCATGGGTGAAGTGCAGCTGGAAATAGTTGTACATGCCAAAGGATGAAGGATGGATGACAAACCACCAGGTGTGTAGAGGGCTTTAATTCCTCAGTGACTCCTGACTGAATAAAGCCGTGCTGGAGTGTGACAAAGGCATTGATGGAATGTGTCTCATTTACCCCCCTAATCTTCATGAGTTACAGAACGGTGTGTGACTAGCAGGCCTCTCTGATCACTTGTCAGGCTGATCTCACAGCCAGTCCATAGTGGCATAAGGTACTGGTGGCCCTGCTCACCAAACAGGGAGAGAGACAATTCCCTCCACACCAGAGACAGTCTCTAAATTCCACTCCTGAAGGAAATATCTATAGTAGTTACAGAAATTGTGTATGCCAAGTTTTCTTCCCCAGGCCAGAGTCCTAGCAGACCATGGCTTCAGACATCTTCCCTCTTTCCCTGGTATGATCTGGATGCCAACTGGGCATGCATATAAACTGTGGATAGCAGTGAGCCAAACGCCTCATCCCCAAGGCACTCTTCCAGAACTAACTGTCCTGGGTTACAGTGTATCTATTACCATCTTCATTAGCTGTTGAAATCAGATGTAGCAAAGTTCCTTGCCTCCTCCCCCTGGACTGTCTCCTGTCAGTGGGCCCAACAATGCCTTGCCTCATGACTCACCATCCCACTGTGAGATGCTCCGCCCAGGGGGAAGGAGCCAAGCATTCCCACCTGGATATAATCTGGGGTTTGGAACGGCACAAGCAGCCTTACCTACTGGATTGCCAGAGGACCAGAGCTACACAACCACCACGGGACTTCCCAAGGAGGACCAGACCTCTTCTACAAGATCTTTGCCTCAGCAGAACCACTTCAAAGAGAACTGCAGCTATCACCTAACTGGCCTGCTACCACCACCCTGCCTGGCAGGGTGTCAGTTCATACCCTCACTCTGTCAGGTTAAACCAGTGTCTTCTGTATTATTGCTTTGTTATATATATATATATATATATATATATATATTNATATATATATTAGTAAAAGAACTGTTATTCCTATTCCCCATATCTTTGCCTGAAAGCCTCATTAATTTCAAAATTATAATAATTCGGAGGGAAGGGGATTGCATTTTCCATTCCAAGGGAGGCTCCTGCCTTCCTTAGCTGACACCTGTCTTTCAAACCAAGACACTAATGTACTATGATCTCACTTTTATTAATTTTTAGTTTAGAGTTCTTATGACAGGAACAATGCAAACACTGGCTTCCTCATGGAAGTGCAAAGTTTGCCTGCACAAGAAAAACACATAGTATGCCCAAGACAGCTTGCAAGGCTATTCTATATTCAGCAAGTTTATTTTGGTCTGTATCTGTCTAGGATAAGGATTGACATAAGTGACTCTCAAAGGGAGTGACCACAGATAGCTCATGCCCGGAGCCCCAGCAGTGTGCACCTGGCATGACAGTGCAGCAGTGTCTTCCTGATACAATAGCAGAGTTTTCAGGGGACCTTTGCATTTTGCCTGAAGCAGGAAAGTCACTGTTCTGTGTTAGTTCTTCTGTCACATCCAAGAAATGAAAATGTAGACAAGTGAAGAGAAAAGCAGGTGAAGAGGACAGATGGACCGGAAACATGTGAAACTCTTTGGGGGAAACACAAACTTGAAATGTCTAAGAGCAAAACATCTTCCCAATACTGCAAAGACTTTCCTGTCCATTGGTCTTCAGGGTGGCCCATCTCTCTGGGGCACTTGGTGTCTCTCAGCAGAACCACGGGATTTGTCCTGCGTTAGAAGTCAGCAGCCCTTGGATGCACCACTCCAGCCTTGCCAAGGCATCCAGAAGTGCACCAGGGGCAAGCACACACCCTCCTCAGGAATGCAGGTCAGCCAGAGGTGAGGTCTTAGATGGACTGGCAAAACTCCTGCAGTAAAGAGACAGTGGCTTTGGTGGTGACGGTGGGGAATATGGTTCAGCAGGATGCCATGTTCTTCCAGAAAGTCCTTAGTCCTCACACACACAAAACCAGCACGGTTGCACCTTCCTCCTCCATTCAAGGAAGCAGCACTGGTGTCAAGGAACCTCCTCTGATCCCAACAGAGTCATGTCCAAGGGGAGGATGCTAATGAGAGCTGAAGTTCAGTGAGAAACAGGGTTAAATGGAACTACCACCCAATCATGTCAATTTGATATCCTATCACTGAAATGAGGAAGAGAATAAAAATAAGTGTATATGCCTCCATTTTTTTTTAATTACAAGTAATGACATAATTAATATCTTCTGGAGGTCATTCAATGACAGCAATACAGTAGTTTAGGCCAACCTGACCATCTTGACAAGGTGTAGCCATGGCTTCCCTACCTTTCAGCCTCTTCCAGTCTTCCTCTTTGCTGAACTATGGTCCAACAAGCATGTTACCACAAAGAAAATTTCATGAATTTGCACTGTGAAAATGACAAATCTGGTAAGAAGAAACCTGATTTCAAAAGGTAAGTAGGTTTATATATAGCAGTAGATAATCTCTCTGCCTGCAGCTTCATTTAGCTCACAGTAACATATGAATGTGCCTACAGCCCTGGCAAAAAAAAAAGAAAAAAACAAAACCAAAAGAAAAGTCAAAATATTAACTTCACAAACTAGACTGCAGGCAGACTTTCAGTCCATCACTATGCAGGCAGATACTGTGCACTGCTGGTATAGCACTTCATTACATCAGCTAAGTCAAAACTTCTAAAAAGATGGATTATATTAAGTAAATTCTCCCATACTTCCCAGCATCAGTACCCTGACAGAATTTCCAGGACACTGTCTGGAAAGAAAACACTCAAGAACAGGACATACCTTGAAATAGCCATATCCACTCACTTTTGACACACACCAGCTGTATATGTAAATTAATCAGTCTGTGCAAACGAACTGCACACCCTGATATTTCTACTACTCCTGACTGTGGCTTAGAGGCTGTAAATTGAAATTATAAACAGAATATGAAAGCAATCCCCATACAAATCACCTGTCTGCTTTTCTCCAAGCAGGTTTATTTGCCTCTGATGATATAAAATAGCTATTAGAAGTCTAACAGATCTTCTGCAGGGAGCTGTATCTTAGGATTTTCTGTAAATGAGCTTTGTGGTTCAATAAGTATTTTTCAGTCCAAAGTTTATAGGGTTATATGGAAATATAGACTGGCTTTGGTTCCTTCAAAGCCAGTAGAAATTTTGCCGTCAACTCTGGAACAAACAGAAACGCAACTTTCCTAGCACAGAGAAGCTTGGGAGGCTGTCTCAGCTTAATTTTTCAACCTTATATGCCAGCTTTGTCACCTAATATGCAGGGTATAATCAACTCCCAGTGGTCCTGTTAGAATAAAGGTCATTTTAAAGATCAGACCCTTTACAACTGAGCCCCTTATCTGCTATAGAAGGGTGTCTGGTGAGTTTCTACCTACAGCACTTTATTTTTAATAGGTTAACTCTTGCTGTGTAGATATTATCAGTGGCTTCTATGGAGTGAGCAGGCCAGGGTGAGCAAGGGTGGGGAAGGACAGTAATAATCTCTTCTAGGATGCTCCCGTTCTGCAGCCTTCACTGATGCTTTAGGGAGCAGAGTCCTCAGACACCAGTGTTATGCGGGTGTCCCTGCTGATTTCACTTGGGTTACTTCAGAAGCAATATTGTTTCCTACTGGTTCAACTTCTGGAAATGTTTAATTAAATGATAAAAAGGTTGGGTTTTTTTTCCCCCCTGCTAGTCAGATCAGGCATTCTCCTGATCTTCCTAAAATTTTCAGAAAAGAGTTACTGGAGAAAATACTGCATTTATACAGCTTCTGGAATTACAACACATTGCCATAATGTCCAGAAAAAAAGTACTTCAGAGAATTTCAGTTCCTACCGGCCATTTGTTGTTTCCCATGTACTCAAATTCTCAACTAAAAAGACAGACAAGAGGATATATTGGCATAGCTAAGACATCAGAAACAAAAGTATTCAGGTCACTTTCAAAGGCAGAGAGAGCAGTTAGAGGCCAAGGTCCTGTCAGGCAGCTAAACAATCCTAATGGCCATTGCTCCTCATGACAATGTCCTTCCTACTTACTAAAATGCAGTGATTCTGTTATCAACAGAAGGTGACACCTAACTATCCAGTTTGGTTTAGGACAGTGCTGTGTGCAATGGATGCTTTTGAAACACTCAGAAAGTGCTGGAAACTTCCATGAGGCCACTGCTGTAAGTCACTGCAGTCAATAAATCTTTTTGCTCTTAATTGTTTGGGTTTCTCTTAGAAACAAATATTTACCAGCTTCTGGTGTGCACAGTCTTCTAAAGGTCACAAATGCTAACTCCAAGGGGAGCCAGGCTATTCAACCTTAAACTATTTAACCTTGGCTTCCTGTGGCAGCCTGCACTGCCATAAAAGCAGGCATCACTATGGGACGTATGTGCAAGGATGGAGGGGTAAAGTTCTTCTCCCCTCGGCTCATTTCAGCACGTTATTTTTAAAAGCTTATGTGTTCACTGATGAAACTAGACGCCTTCATTCTGCTTATCCTTTTGGATGGGTTTGATGTGTTGGATGCTAATGGTCTGCTGGGAAATTAAAATTTCTTTCTCATTTAAAAAATGTGGATGGAGGGAAGAGAAAAGGTTTTCCTTGTGATTGTTACCAGTAGTGAAAGTTTGTATTAAGAATACAAAAGATTCAGGTTTTCCAAAACAACTGTAGTCCTTCTACATCCCCTACACAACTATGTGGGAACCTGTAGCTCCAGAAAAGCTTCAACTCAGCTACAAGTCTCATCTCAACTTCCTAAGACTATTCAGTAATGAAAATATCTCTGTCAGGATTTCTTATACCTAGCTTTCATTTCATCATGACCAAAAATTCCAACCAGGAGAATTGCTGGGGAAACTATAATCCAACTTTGTGCCTTGACTCTCTTCACACTGACTCTTTACATTTGAATGGCAATATTTCTAATTACACCAATCACCTACATACTCATCCAGGCTCCTTGCTTGTGAAGATAACAAAATGTGTTCTGAGCTACACCTTCTGCACGGTGAAGTGGTTTGGGGTTTGACTCTTAAACTTTAAGTCATTTATCCTCTTCGGTTTTTTTCTTGTCTTGGTTTTGGTCTGTTCTCTAGTGGCATTAGAGAAGATGGAGCTGCCCAGGACTGGGAACCACTAGTTCTTCTGAGTGCAATCCTTTAGCTCTTGCTTGGGTTCAGCTCAGTTTCTTTTAAGACTCATTATTTTTGTCATCTGACCTAGAAAAATCACAAGAGACCAAGGTCCCCCCTTGCATGTAGGTCAATCATGTCTTGGGAAATGTAGGGTTTGCTTTCTCACCTCTGGGATGGAAATTCATAGGGTTGGCATAATTTTCCAATTTGATTGCTCTGTTCAGTGTTGTGTGTTTCCTGCAGAGGTATAACATGTAATACCACAAATGTATGTTACATATATGCAGGTCAATAATAACTGCTTTAAATTAGGAAACAGTTTCTAACAGTAAAGACAACAAAAGGCTAAGACTGGTTGCCTAAGGAGGTTCTGAGGTTGCCATCATGCACGGCATCATCTTTAAAGTGTTCTGTAAAGAATATATTCCTTACAAATCTGCCTGGACGCAAGGAGATGGATTAGATGGCATTTTGAATCCCTCTGAGGCTCTACTTAAGGATCTTCTGCTTCTAATAAACATTCAGTCACAAAGTCCTCAGGCCTTGGTGATTCACACAAGCAATTTTTAAAATAGAGGTGCTTTACTGAAAAACAAAAGCCTTAAATAGGAGAAAGCCTGGGGTGTACGCTAGTCTGTGATGCTTTGGAGACACCTTAATTGCTGTTTGCAAATTTTACTAAGCATGTCAGTAGGCTGAAAATGTACAGGACAAAGGGCATGCAAAGTGTCTGCCTGAAAGCACTGCCTCTCTTCACAAGAAGAGCCAGTGGAAGGTCATTGCCCAACATCACTGCTCTTTAAAAAGCTGCTTCCCAGGTATGTCATGACTTGAGAACTTCTGCTGAGATAGATCCGTAACAAACGTATTTTTGACAACTGACTGCAGTAGTGTGGAAATGAACTCTACCACCACTGATGTCAGAGCTGGTTTATCTTGTTTTTTCCCCTACATGACATAAAGATAAATAAAATAGGTAATTTTCTTTTTTAGATTAAATTGGTAGAGGAGAAATATCTTTTGTTCTGGATATTAGTATCTTGCATTTCTGGATGCCACTTTCTTCTCTCTTTTCTTGAAGAGAAGGAGCAAGGCGTGCAAAATATCAGTAAGCCAAAAAAACCAATAAGCAAGACTAAAAACAGCCATATTCTTCTATCTGATTCATGCTGTACCATACCAAGTTGAAAGAGGTGCAGAAGAGAGACCCCCGTGAAGAACTGGAAGCTGCTCTTGGTAAAAGTTTGCTAGATGATGCAACACCAGTGTGACTGCTGGGACACAGTGAGACAAATTCTGGAGGAGTAATGCCTCCACACTGACATACATTGTGTCTCCTGAAATCCTGCAATGCAAAATCACTTCACAACCTGCTGGTTCACTTGCTGCTCCAGCAGGACAGAATGGCTTCACAGTGGGAAACACAGTCACACTAAAGAAGCTCATGGAGGGATGAGATAGTCTCCGCTTTGTGGGGAAGGACTAGAAATCCTGGGCACTGGGCTTTCCCCCCACAGATATGAGGAGCTCCCTGAAGGACAGAAGGGCAAGAAGCCTCAACCAAGCAGGCTAGATGGGTGCAGCCCCAGGAGAGACGAGGCTAGCAGAGCCTGGGTCCTCTGGAGGGAAGAGGAGGGAAGGAGAAGCCTCCAGTCCTCTCTCCCATCCTCTCTGGCCTGCCTCCACCGCAGCGGGAAGGGGTTTTGGAGGCTGTGGTCCCACCTCATGTCTTTCTGAAACAGGCTCCTCCAGAGCTCATTGTCTGCTGGGGCCCTTTTCCAAGTGGGGGCTGGTGATAAATCCATGGTGCAAACCAGCAGAGCTTCACTTACACATGCAGCTGATCTGGCCTTTGGGTTTAGGTCAGAACACAGCTGCTTTCGGCTGCCTTGCTGGATGTGTGCATAGGCAGAGCACGTTTCTCTCCTCTCAAGGGCTAGGGAAAAGCCCACATGTCCCATTTGAGTCATGACTATATGAATTTGACGTTGAATGAATTTTCTCAACTGTGTGGTGCTGACCAGTGTAATTTTCCCAACCTCTGCAGAGCTCTTACCCCTTGCACTGCCCCACTTGATTGCTCTTAGTGTGAGGATGCTCAGTAACATTTTATTGAAGAAACAGCCATAGCAGGGAATTAAGAGGTGGTCTCATTCAGACGTGTTACTGGCTGAGTCACTGGGATGTCATTCAGGCATGAGGACAGACTGTGAAGGCCTTCAGATCACATGCGTGCATGACATTTAGAAGAGGTGGGTGACCTCACAGGAGATTATCTGAGAGATCTAAATTGGCCATAAAAAGTGGCATTGGAGGCCTTCATTTACCCTCGATAACCTTCAGCAATAAAAACAGATGATGAGCATATGGATGTGCATGCAGGGAGTATGCGGGAAGTGCTGAGAACATTGTGAAGGCCAGAGAGCTGGTAAACCATACCCCAGCTCCGGTGACACGTGCCTGTCATGGAAAGAGGGAGGAGGAGGACACTATGTGCTTCACAGGGCAGAGGACTTTATTTGTTTCATTTGATTTTGTGTGTGTGTTTGCTACCTGTCTGCGCAGTAAGACATTTAAGAATTTGTGCTTTTTACCTAGTTTCTGTAGGAAAGCACACATCTGGATATTCTCCTCACCCTTACAATTCTTGGTACAGCCACCAGGCCAGGACCAGGCTTATCAGCAGCAGTGGCAGCAGCCAGCAACACTGAGAAGTAGAGCCCTATTTATTCAAACCCTGCCGCTTCTTCCATTGCTCACCAGCATCTCCAAATCGGCACTGCAGCACACACCAGGACTGTCGCAGGGGAGCAGGGAGAAAGATTATTTTTCTAAGTTCAGTAACAATAAGAATCCAAAGTGAAG
>VYZQ01023190.1:0-23731 GCA_013400655.1 Mystacornis crossleyi | reverse complement strand
TACAGGGGGACAATCACTGCCCTGCTGGCCACACTATTGCTGATCCAGGCCAAGATGCCATTGGCCTTCTTGGCCACCTGGGCACACCCTGGCTCATGTTCAGCAGCTGTTGACCAACACCCCTGGGCTGGCCCTCTTACACTGCACAGCTTTCCATTCATTTTCCTCCACGTCTGGAACATTATCTTGGGTTGTTGTGACCCAAGTGCAGGACCTGGCAGTTCCCCTTATTGAACCTCATACAAGTGGCCTTGGCCCATCGATCCAACCTGTCCATATCCCTCTGCAGAGCCTTTCTGCCCTCCAGCAGTTGAACACTCCCACCCAGCTTGATGTCATCTGCAAACTGACCGAGTTGATAAAGATATTAAACAGGACTGGCCCCAAAACTGATCCCTTGGTTACCACTTGTGACCAGCTGTCCTCTGGGAGTCCAGGGTGGCAGTTCTGCTGACCCCTCCCCTTCTCAAAGAATCAAAAACTTTTATCATTTCATGATGGCTTTGCCCGAGACACCCTCCAGCCATCACATGACCCACAAGTCCTCAGTCCACAAACAAAAAGTCCAGCAGGGCACTTCCCTCACTCACCAGCTGTGTCAGGTCATCTTCGACACACTTCAGGAACCTCCTGGACTCTTACCTCTCTAATGTGGTGTATTTCCAGCAGACAGCTGGTTAATTGAACACCCCCATGAGAAGAAGGGCCAGTGATCATGAGACTTCTCCCAGCTGCTTGTAATATTTCGTCTGCCTTATGGGAGACCTGAAATAACTCTTCTCCCTGACCTGTTTCTCAAAGCAGAAACCTACACCTAGGCTGTTTTCTGCCTCTCAGCCCCATCTTCCACATCCCATTTTCTATGAGTTCATCCCACTTGCACTATCCTCCTGCACTTGATGAGATGATGCACTGTATTGGGTTTGCATGGCCTGGTTTTTGGTAGCGGGGGGCCACAGAGATGGCTTCTGCAAGAAGCTGTTGGAAGCTTCCACTATGTCTGGCAGAGCCAATCCTGGTGGCTCCAAAGATGGACGGGCCGCTGGCCAAGGCTTGGCCAATTAGAGATGGTGGTACCACCTCTGTGATAACATATTTAAGAAGAAATCAAAACAAAAGTTGTGGCACAGTTGTAATTTTCAGGCAGAGAAGAGTGGAGCGAGAACACGTGAGAGGAACAACTCTGCAGACACCAACATCAGTGGAGAAGGAGAGGCGGGAGGTGCTCCAGGTGCCAGAGCTGATTCCCCTGCAGCCCGTGCCTGGTGAAGCAGCTGTGCCCCTGCAGCCCATGGGGATCCACAGGGATGCAGAGATCCACCTGCAGCCTGTGGAGGAGCCCCACACCGGAGCGGGTGGATGCCTGAGAGGAGGCTGTGATCCTGTGGGACACCCAGGGAGAGAGAGGCCCTGCTCCCATGCTGGAGCAGCCTGTCCTTGAAGAACTGCACCCTGTGGAAGAGTGACCCTTGCTGCAGCAGTTTGAGGGGGACTGTTGCTTGTGAGATGGACTCACGTTGGTGAAGTTCATGGAGAACTGTCTCCTGTGGGAGGGACCCCATGGTGTCACAGGGGAACAACTCCTCTCCCTGAGCAGTAGGAGAAGCCTTGGGTGACAAACTGATCATAACCCCCATTCACTGTCTCCCTGCATTGCTGGGGTAGGAGGTGGACCTGAAAGGAGGGAAGGGTGGGGGAAAGGTGTTTTTAAGGGTTTGCTTTACTTCTCATTATTGCTCTCTGATTTTGTTAGTAATAAATTCACTTCATATCTCTAAGTTGAGCATGTTTTGCCCCCAGTGGTATTTCATGAGTGATTTCTCCTGGTCTTTATCTCAACTTGTGAACCCTTCCTTGTATTTTCTCTCCTCTGTCCAGTTGCAGGGGAGAGTGAGCGAGCGGCTTTGGTGGATGCCTGGCAGCTGGCCAGTGTCAACACATGACATCTACTCATATGGATCCTCCTCATGCCCAAAAAATTGTGTGAATCCTGCCCCTTGTGTCCAAACTTGCCTCACGTGGTCAACAGCTATGTATTAAGGACAGGGGATACTGTGTACTGTGTCTTTACAATGTTCAGTTCAGCTGCACGCTGACTTCTGCAGTTCTGCTCGTGCCAGGGCTTGGATTGTCAGTCTCCTGTTGGAAGGGAGATGTGTTATGGACCACTAAGACCCTGCAATTGATCAGCTAGGAAAGTACTAGATGGAAACGAAGAACCACTGTATCAGATGGAGATTACTCTCAACAGAAACTATTGCAGTACCTGTAAAAGACATTTACTAAGGATGCAGCATCTGTAAGAATGACAAATCTAATTCCAGTTTCACTAAAGATACAGCAAAGGATTAAATCACTTTTCACAGTATGACATCCAGACAGAATCAAATTTAATTAGTTACCAGACAAGATTTTCCATCCACCAGTGCTTAAGAAACCCACAGCTGGTATCAGGGCCAGAGCACTCTCACTTCACTTGCACTTGCAGTCAGTCGCCAGTCTTCTGTAGGATGTCTTTGGAAGCATCCACTTCACAGATTACTGCAAAGTAATGTAGTGGGAAGTAAATGTAACATATGAATAGGTGTGCTTATTTTAAAAACAGCTTTAAATTTCTTCCAAAGACACAGGAAAACTAGATTTTACCAGATTTGACTGATCTTATATCCAACCCTCAGGGTTTTTGTCTCTACAGAATATTTTATCTTGGGGCTGTAGTATTTTTTGAGGACTGAAAAATTTGCTTTAGGGGAAGTATTCTTTGTAATTATTCATGCACCAGTAGTACTAGGCAGCCTGTATACCAAAATTAGGATCTTTTTTCCAAGTGCATTATTTAATCTGCAAAAACTCATTCAAATTAAATATGCACACATTAGAGAAACTGGGACTTAGTCACAAGGGCAAAAGAAAATTGTTTCAATATTGTGCCCCTAAAGCTAAAGAAAAGATACAACTATTTTCCTTGGACCATCTTCTGTGATTCTCTTCTCTCAACATATTTTTTTAATAATAAAAAATGACCCAGGTGCCAGATTTTTTTATGCCTTCTCATAAATAATTTAGAGACTGCATAAAACAAGAGATAAATAAAAGGACCTTCCCTACCACCCTTGTGAGTACACTGAGCACAGTCCTGGTGAGATGCCATTGAACTCAGTGAACTGTGCCTCCAGATGTTGATTTGGGGAATTCACATCCATAAACACAGTTGCAAGTAACTACAGATGTTTTACTGATACAGTAGGTAAAGCAGTACAGTGGGGCCTTGCTTTTACTGCTTTTTTTTTTTTTAACTACTTGCTTTTACTGCTATCTCACACCATCACAGAAAATCAAAACAGTTTAGTTCTATAATTCATATTAATGCATAAATGCAAACCTCCAGAATTTTAAGACAAATAACACTATTTGCCTCAGAAATGCAGAAGCAATATAATCTTCTAATTGAAAGTGATTAACCAGAGTGACCAATGGAGATACATTCAAACTCCCCCAAAATTTCAGGTAACACTAATTATTATTTTACTTCTATCATTATCTTTACCTGTAAACTAAATGTGTTTGGATTTTATTTTGCAGATTATCAGAAAACTCGTTAGGGTGGAGGTTTGTTCACTGGCCAGTGATTAAAACTCTCTTCCCAAATGTACTGGGGTCTTGCTGTCTCATTAGACTAAACCCTTTGCTGTGGGCACTGCATGATACCTATTTCTGTTTTTCTAACAGAACATGTTGCCGCAACATTGTTGAGCAATTTCTCTTAGATTAATAAAATCTCTTTTTTTGGCATTAGGACCAAAAAAAAAAAAAAAAAAATTAAAGTGCAGCGTACTGGGTAGGGAATTAACAAAGAAAACTCTTCCCACAGGTTTCATGCCCAGTGTTTGGTGACACAGGGGCAGCACTGTCCCTTCAATTTGCTCTCAAACCAGCACCATACAGAGACTAGGGCACAGGGATGACACTGAAATCCAGATATTTTGCTTTATATCCTGGGTCCCCCACTGAACAGGTTAGGGGTTATGGGGTGGGGGGGAGCTTATCGCTCTGGTTCAGTTGTGCTTGCTTTGGTGCAGCCATTCCTCTGCCTCCCCTCTCTAGGGGTGGTCATTAATGAGGTGCTAATACACACCTGTCAGTGAGTTTGGCTCATACCCACAACGACTGCCATGTGACCACAGGAAATGGGCATGATTTTAGCGTGATCTGTTATTATGTATTTCTATGCTCATTCTTCACTGTAAGACTTCAATCCTTCCCTAAATTTGTGCCAAAATCTAACATCTGGGGGATAGAATTTCCCATGCCTGAAGTACTAGACTGCAGAGTTGCTTGAGGCATGTTTCACTGGTCTGTGTGTGCCCTACAGTCAGATCCTTTAATGAAGCTTAGATGAAAAATAACCTCACTTGCACAAGATGGTTCAGACCAGTTGTAAACAGTTTGCTAGCTGAGACAGAGAATCTTCACTGCCTTCTTTTTTTCCTAGTACTTAGTTGCTAATTTCATGTTTTATTAAGGATTTCTTGTAGTCCTAAGCCTTAACTCACTGGTTGAGGATTCTCACTGATCCCCACTCCCCATTAGCTATCAGTCTCAAGGGAGTTTAAAATTATATATATATTTTGAATTTTCATTTAAAATAAAAACAATGCTCAGAAAAACTATTCTTTGCCTCTGACTGGTCCCTCCCGACTCTGTGGATGTTTCAGTGGCCCCTGGTGGTACCCCTCCACTCGGAAGCAAGGATTTGAAATCTGGCAAAAGAACCACACTTCTGTGAGGGATGGGGTTTTTTCTTTCACCTACACACTCAGGTGTGAAGACTGGGATGTGGTCCCAACTCTCTCCATCCCCTGGAATTTCTATTGTGAAATTTCCTAACTATAAACCAAGGGGGGAAATGAGGCTTTACCTTTCCCCAGTTCTCTGAAAGTAGTACTTTTTAAGTGAGTAAAGAAAACAAAAGCCGAGGCCTGGACATATCTTACCTTCAGTGTCCTTTTGGATCAAGGGATTATGTGTTTTTTCCTTTTTATCATTTCCATACTGTTAGAAACAATGCAGTCCAATATCAGTGACTGATAATGCAGTGTTGGGTAAAATTGTTCATTTTCAATTGAACAGACATGTTAATCTCATCAGGATGTAAATGAAAGGGGCTCCTGATGCATTCCATCTCTGGACACTTCCATTTCAACCTGTCCTTCAGGGATGCTCAACTCCAAGAAATGCATTGAGGGAAATCAGAGCGTATAAGGATGAAGCAGGATAGTAAGCAATGTTGATATTGCATATTCAAAGTAAAAAATACAAGAATGTCATTTTAATTGAGCTGCAGATAGTACAGCTCCTTTCTAATTTCCTGGACAAAGTAATGCAAATATATGGAAACTTAAAATTCAAAAATAATTTCAGTTAGATTTTGTATTATCTGACGGAGCAAACATGAATTAAATGGATGTCATTGTAAGTAATATTCAACTTGAAATATGTTTTCTAACCAGAATAATTATCTTTATTTTATTTGAATAAACAAGAACCAGGCAGAGAGTTTCAGAGTATGTAGAATAGTTTCAATCAACATTAGAAGAATATTATTAAAACAGCTCTTCATATTCCTTTACAATAAGTAACATAAAAGAGACCAATGAGACACAGTCTATTAAATTTCTCTAACAATAAGATCTCATTTCCAAAAATAGAATATGCATCAAAGAGTCTTCTTTTATGTACAGTCCATATAACACAAGTATCAAGGATTAATCACACTATGTAAGAGCTGCTGTGATCATACATTACTTTTGCCCAGCATCCATATTCCAATGTCCCCTTTTGATTTGAGCTTTTGAAGATAATACTGTATTCATGAACATGTTCCATCAAGGCTGGATGATTGTTTATTTGAATAAAGGTTGCAGGTTTTCTGTCAGCTACCTCACATCTTGTATATTCATTGTATAAAGGTGATGCATAAGTATCAGAACAGCGGTGCATTTTAGATTCTGGAGAAAAAGAAACATTTTGTCTCTATAACAAAAGAAGAATTTCACTCAACTCACCAGAAAGACCATTGCTTTTAATATTTTCATTTTCTTTATTACACATGATACATGATTCCTCTTCTACAACCAGGAACTCACAACAGGACATAAGATGTTACACTCCTCATTTATTCTGCATTTTGTGAAGTCATTTAAAAACTCTTTTAAACACATTGACACTTTTCAAAAAGAAAGAAACCAAATTAATTGAAAATAATGATGTCATTTTTTAGAAGTATTTATTCTACTTTTGCTCAAACTTCAAATTACACTATTCCCTGTTCTTGGGTCAAAATCATCCCTCTACACACACCTATTCATTGCTAGTTGCTTTGTTCTATTTCAGCAGTACTTTCCTATGTTAAACAAAATGGACAGAAAGAATGCATTGATATAAATGTACAAGGAAGATACTTCCTGTGGGATATTGAAGAGTTGGGAAGTTCATAGTCTTCATACAAATATATAAAATATTTGAAATTATCTCCATTCATTGGAATCCATTCAGTTTCACTTGTCAGACCTGTGCAACAAATACAAGACCAGAAATTAATCATTATCAAGGCACTCGTGGGTGTTTTCAGATCATGCAGAAAAGCTGTGAGAGGGCGGACACTCCCCACACCTGCAATTTTTCCTTTGCTGACAACACTTGTTTACAGCCAAGCTCAGGGAATACAAATCTTTGTGATCCACTAGCTTTTCCCACGAACTCTCCAAATCTCTAACTGTTGAAACTTCATGATTCCGTCAAGACCTCAGGCCTTTAAAGCCTTGAGTTTTGCCCTTGGTACAGGATGCTGGGGCTCTGCCCCACCCCATCTGCCCATCCAGCAGAGTGTGGGAGCTGGGCAGGGAGCTGGGCAGAGTCCAGCCCTACACAGACCCTGAGTGGCACTCAGCCCCACGAAAGCCCTGCCACTGCTTCAGCAGGCACAGAAAGCAAATCCCGCCATGTGGCTCAGCATTGTGGCCATGTTGCAGGGTTTAGGGATGCATCAATTTATAAAACTCAAAATGGTATTTAATTTTACCAGTAAATACTATTTACTGATATATACATAGATGTCCATGCATTTTTAAATTTTTTTTCAGCTACTTTGGTTATCCTCTTCTCTTGCCTTTTTTGTTCTGCCCATTACAGTCTTTACTGGTGACACTCCATCCAAACTGAAAAGTCCTGGGGAATTTTCAGCCTCTCTTCTTTTGGTAGAGTATATCTGCCTGTAACTACTTCTGTCACAGTTCCATTTCTCCTTTATTTCTTCTTTAATTGTCTTGACTGACCAGTACTGAGGACAGTATTCTAGACATAGTAGGAAAGTATTTTCAGTGTTCTTTTCATAAATCCCACTGATCTATTTTTTTTCTCTAAAGCAAGGTGGGGGTGGGGGGGGGCACTTAGCTTCTGTCTGGGGAGTGATGAGCAATTTCTTTTGACCTGTCTGCAGTGACTCCTGCATAGTCACAGCTAATTTGAAGCCCAGCATAGGGCCTATTTCTGTTCTCTTTGAAGTTAAGAAATATCATGGTTGCTATTAATATCAGTGGTTCCAGACAGCTCAATATTGAAAACCTGAAAACGGGTTTTGCGATTAACTTTCAAAAGATCAAGACACTAACTTTCTCAGCATATATGTTTAATCAGCTAAGACATCAGTATCTGAGGTGGGGAAATATGTCTACTTCTGGTAAATTTTATTGAACTCATGAACCTTGACCAGGAATAGAAGGGCCCTGCCTCTAGCCAGGTAGAGGAAAGGGACAAACGGATTTATTGGACTGTGTGGATTCAATGGCCTGGCACGTCTGACCCACAAAGATACATGGCTTTGGTTGACACCGGTGCTCAAGGTACTCTGACGCCATCAAGGTATGTGGGAGTGGAACCCATTTCTATTTCTGGGGTGACAGGAGGATCCCAGCAGCTGACTGTAGTGGAAGCTGAAGTGAGTTTAACTGGGAACTGAAGTATGCTGGCAGCGAGTGGCAGAAACACCCCATCGTGACTGGTCCAGAGGCCCCATGCATCCTCGGCATAGACTATCTCAGAAATGGGTATTTCAAAGACCCAAAAGGACATTGCTGGGCTTTTGGGATAGCTACAGTAGAGGCAGAAGACATCAGACAACTGAATACTCTGCCTGGTCTCTCAGACAACCCCTCTGCTGTGGGACTGCCGANGGGAGAAGATCATCCAGATTCTCCTGGAAGCCGGCTTCGCCATCAAGAAGAGCAAAGTCAAGGGACCTGCCCGAGAGATCCAGTTCCTGGGGGTAAAGTGGCAAGATGGATGGCATCAGATTCCCACTGAGGTCATCATCAAGATCACCATGATACCTCGACCAAACAACAAAAAGGACACACAAGCTTTCCTATGTGCCATAGGCTTTCGGAGAATGCACATTCCCGAGTACAGCCAGATGGCGAGCCCTTACCTACTGGATTCCCAGAGGACAAGAGCTACCATTGGACCTTCAGGTGAAGACCAGACCATTTCTACAGGATCACCGCTTCAACAGAACCACTTCATCTGGACTGCCAACACCACCCTGACTAGCACGGTGTCAGGTTGTATCCTGACTCTGTCAGTGTTCCTGTACTGTTGCATTAATTTTAATTTTCCTATTAAATTATAATTCTGACCTGCAATCTCCCATTGGTTTGTTTTCAAACTAGTACAACCTTTAACAAATGCTTAGAAAATAGAGAAAAGTCACAGGACAGAACAAAAAATGACAACCTTCTATATCTCACGATGTGTCACATTAAGTGAGATTTTGCTATGCTCCTGGACACATGCAGGCTGTGCACATTTGAACAAACACCAGAGGGACATTCAAAAGGCTGGGATTGCTTAGCTTTCAGAAAAAATTCTTCCCTGGAGAAGAGAGGTGCTATTAAGAGAAACCCTGCCTTGCTTACACTGACTGATTGAAAGTGATGGCAACCTTTAAATAAAGAAGTCAAGTATTAATTAGCTTGTCTTGAAAAAAAGTGAGAGGGTGTCGTTGCTCACAGTGAAGTGGCCATAACACCACATGTAGTTCTACCAACACTCTCTGTGGCCATTAGCAATCAAACAATGCAGCCATCTCATAGCTGGGCTCAGTAAGGCAATGCACTGTTCTGTTTCAGCTGAAATTTCCTTCCAATCAGGCAATTTTAGGTATTTCTCTTTCTGATCTCAAAAACAAAATCCAACTTTAAGGCTGTACTCGATGGCTCCCTGGTATTCATAGGCATGTGTAATCCTGTCCTATATAATTACCTCCTGCCTACACACGCTCTCCATGTACTTCAGCATTCAGGATTATTCTCTCTTCTCTTTCGAACCCTTCTGTGCCTGTTCCTGAGTATCACAGGGTGGCTGTTTTCAGCTGGTGTGTGAATAAAACGTTGCTGGCTATGACTGAACTCAAGGGCTCAAACCTGGGATTGGGAGAAAGAGTGTGCAGGGCACAGCAGGCAAATCTGAGCACAGTGCGGTCCCTGGTGTCACAAGTGTTTTCTGATCCTTCTGCTGAAAGAGGCCAGCGACAGGTTCTGCCTTCAAACACATTTTGGGCAGGTTTGTGGCATGACGGACATCTCTAATTTAGCATTCTAGGTTTTAGGATTACATGGTTTTTTTGTTTTAGGTTTTGGTTTTGGTTTGGGGTGGTTTTTTTGGGTTTTTTTTTACCTTTCTAGCAGCTTCAGCATCTTAGATTGTATGGCTGTGTTTTCTGCAGGTGTCACCTGGGAGGAGACATCTGCCCTGCATGGGAGCTCCATGCTTCTCTTCTTTAAGTAGTTTAGCCTCTCCTCACTTCCTCAGTTCCTAATGACAGCCATCCTGTGCTGGGCATATCAAGCCCCCAAGGATCGCGGTGATACAAAGAAGATGGGTACAGACAGCCCTTGCGTACAAAAAGGATGGAGACAGACTTTCTTCACTGTGCCCAGGGACAGGATAGGAGACAACAGACACAAACTGAAATACGGGGAATTTCATCTGAATAGGAAATAAAATTTCTTTTACCATCAAAGTGGAGAAACACTAGTCCAGGTTGCCCAGGAAGGTTGTGGAGACTCCACTCTTGAAGATACGCAAACCCTGACTGAACATGGCCCTAAGCAGTGACCTGAGCAGAGCATTGGACTGGATGTTTTCCAGAGGTGGTCTTGAGGCTCAGGCATTCTGTAAATCTGGGAAGAGCCTTAGTTTGTCCCAAGGGAAGCTGTCCTCTACTCATGAGGGCCAAGGTAGATTCATGGGCGATGCGCAGCGTCCCTCTTGCCCCTACCTGGCCGTGGAGCCATCAGTGAGTTTACAAACTAATACAGCAAGGTGTTATACACTGTATTACTGTCTTGCTAATAAGCAAAGTAATCTGGTTGATGGATTACTTTTAGTCACATGCTCCATTTTTTCGAACACTTCTTTGTCCTGTCTTTGTTTCCTCATGGTTCCTAGACCTTTGTCATTCATCTCTCATTGAAATTAGTATCACTTAATACCTTTATGACCTCCTGGCTGAAAGGTCCAAACTTTGCACTGTATGGCATTGTATCCCATCCAGCCAAGGAAGCACCTGTTTTCTTCCTCTCTTCCATGACACAGGTCTCTCACTAGGCAGTGGATCCACCAAAAGACCTGCTGTGTCCAGTTTTTCCAGTCACAACTGAGACACAGCAGCTCTAACCAAAGGAAACCCTGCCTTCTAGGAGACAATGTGCCTACAAGGGTAGCTACTTAGCAGGAAGAGTAATAAAAAACAAAAAACATAGCTCCCAGGAACCCTGCCACTTGCCATCCAAAATAAGCAGAAATCAAATTGCCATGATGATAAATCTTTCCTTGAGGCTCAGGTGCTGAGGAAAATCCAGCCCACTGTTCTCAAATTTTGTCTAGAGCATGCTTCTTGCAAGTGGTGCTATTTTAGCACCTGGTAACAATATTATCTTTCTCTCAGGTATACTCTCTGCTCTCTGGTTGCTCATAATTACTACCTGGGCTCCCTTTGCAGTCAGTGGACCCTCTATTATCTCCCTGTGATTCTCTAATCCACTCAGACCTCCCACTGGCCATCTCCAATTCTCCCTGTCCCAGCTCCCAAAGGCACATTATTTTTAGAGCACAAAACTCCTCCGGAGATCAATGGGAGCCTGTAAACTCAAAAATAGGTCACTTATGGTACCTTAATAATCCTCACAGTTATGTTCTCTGGTGATTTTTTCAGCTGCTGCAGGTTATCACCAGACTCCCACACTGCTCCAATCAACCTTACACAGATCAACCCTCGGCCATTTAAAAAAAGAATATACTTGAGAGGAAATGCTTAAATGTTGTCCTGATTAAGGGTGGATGTAAGCACATTCTTAGGAGCACTTTGAATCATGGAATTAGAGGGGTTTCATCCCTCAAGACCTTCTCCATTTCCTGAGTGAGAAGCTGCAGGGCTATGATTGCAGTCGGTTGGATGCCAGTGTCAGCTTCTGCAACAAAGAAGACTGGATCACTGAGGTTTCTAACTTCATAGAAAAAAGCAATAGCTATTTTATATAAGAAATTATTTAACGTATGTGCTGTTCAACACAGATGCAACTTCAAAAATAAATGCAAATAAAGGAATGAATTGCAAAATCTCACTTTTTTTTTTCTTTTTCAAAATTACAGTTTTTAATGCTGCATCTCCCTTTTATTTTCTGAAAACATCCAACTGGTTAACAGCAAGCAGATAAAAGATTTATTCTTAAAAAAGCACTAGTAATTCCAGTTGTCAGGGTTTTCTGTTCTTGCAGAGCATGCTATCTGGAAGAAGAAACATGAAATCCATTCAGATTTTGGCTGTATCTCCATACATGCAATAAAATTACCACATTTGGTGCTAATATTACATAATTAAAGACCATGCATGAATCACCTAGGCACCAAATAAATTTATTTTCATTATTTCAATAGTTTCCAGTCCTATATATTTAACCCCAAAATTCTGCTAAGGCATCCTCCTTTATAAGAAGTAACTTTACACAGGAGAAAACAGACATTAGCACTTCAGAGAAGATCAGTGATTATATCAAGTGCACCAAGGTTCAGTAAATGCCTCCCACTCAACAAGCTTCCAAAGTAAACGACCACATGATGTTTACTCCTCACCAGAACCCATTTATAGATCTCTTACTCACCACTATCTCAGTCTTAAATGCAACCCTCAAAAAGAGGCAGCAAGGAGGGCTCTATTTGGGAGCAGACAGAGAGTTTGCAGTTGGAGAACTAGCCCTTGTCTTCACAATATGGTTTAGCGAGGCCGTGGATCATGATTTGAGTTATCCACACTCTTAAAGATGCGAAACTATTGGAAGTGTTCATTGCATACCATGTAAATTGCACACGGACAACAGGTATGGCTGCTTGAAGAAAATTCTGCACCCTTTGGAAAAATTGATAAAAAGGGTTAAAAAATGCCCCTTCAAAAATGCAAGTGGGAAATGAAGGTAATGACTTCTTATGGAATTAGGAGACCCAGGAAAGAGTTTTGTTCCCATGATGTCATTTGAAAGACATCAGGCCATTCCCAGCAAACAGCACTCTGGGAATGAAAAGGGTATCGGTTACAGTAAGGTAAGAAGGGGACAGAGGTCATGAACGTCTGTTAGTCTGGTGCAGAATTAGCCTGGAATTACAAACACACTGCTCTACAGAAGGAAAAACCTGGGCAAAAGGTAAAACCAGGGACATGTCTTCTTTGATTGCTCTAGTGAATTGTCAATGTGAAATAAAGCCAGACTATCTCCTTAGCCTCTCTAATTCTCCTGCACGTCCGGTAAAGCCTTGACCTTTTGGAGACAGTAGCCTGTAGTGCCAGTGGATCTGCTTTAATTCCTCTCCTCTCACTTCCCTTTGATGGGCAGCACTTGCCACAATCAGCTTCTCCTGTGCAACTACTTTAATATTTATATCATATCAGAACCACTGTCCATGCAGATGCAGAGGAAAGAGTAGGAAGTCAAATGTGCTCCAGGTTAACATACTAATACTGTGATGGGATGCCAGGGATATGTTTTAAGTTGCAAAGGGGAGGGAGTTCATCCCTTGACTCCTTTCCAATGACATCTGGTTGACTAAATGAAAGATCCTGCTTTAAATTAAACTATGGTTTCCTGCATGGTTTGTTACAAATTATTTCAACACGTTTGTTATATTTCTGTCAGGATAATGAGAGCAACTCTCGTACAGCTGAGCGTTATCATATTTTTTTTTTAATATGTTTTCTCTCATTTATGTTGTCCCTGTGAAATACTGGAAAGATAAACATTTATGCCTTTTTTTTAAATCGTTTTTTTTAACTCTGGGGGTTTTTTTGCCCTTTACCTACAGCCAATAAAAATATGTAAGAAAGCAGCTGAAAAATGGAAATGTAGGTTGCCCATACGCATACGTGCAGGGTTTCAAAACAAAAATAAAGAGGTCAAAATTTTTGTTCTTTCAATTTATCTGACAAAGAATGCTAGGCAAAAAATATTTTCCACCAAAATGCAAAAAGAATCTGTTTAATAACAAACTTTGCCTATCTTCACTATGAAGAAATTATTGAAAGCCATATGCTCCTTTTGACGTACATATGTTCTTTCTCTAACTTACATCTTAGTTCAGACAGTGTTACATGGGGAGTGGAGGACAGTTTTGACCCCTTTCACTGCTGGCAGCTCGGTAGTGCACACACACAAAGGAGCTGCAGCCGAGCGCTGTGTAACAGCAGGTCTAGTCAGCCATAAGAGACCCTTTAATATAAGACAAGAAAATTCAGGTGGAAACATTCCTTGTGTTACACTGTTATCAAAATTTCTTGTTACCTACACTGACACAAAGCTTTGTCACCAAAGGCACTTGCAAAAGAGACATGACTTTGCTCAGTGGTTCTGAAATGACAGTTGTCAAATAGAAGTCTTTCAGATCAACATGAATTTTAAATTTTTGTTCTCTGAAAGACGTAATGTCCATAAAGACATGATACTTGTCACATGTTATATTGCCTTCTTTTTTAAAAGTGGAACCCAGATGCTGATGATCCACATGTATGTGACTCCTAACAGTCCAAGATGTTGCAAAAAGTAGCAGTTTCAAAAGTGAAAAAAACCCCTCAGATATCAGTATTTCCAGTGAAAAATAAACAAATATCCCTACATCTTGACTAGTACTAATTCAAGAGGTTTGGGAGTTGTAGTGTGTTACAAACTACAACCTCTAGAGCATGGAAATGTGTTCTGAACTTTTAGATCTCTTCAGCCTTATTGGTTATAAATTTACTCGTGTTTGGGCATCTCTTGGCTGAGATCAGAAAGCTGCCTAGAATATTATGCTGGGCTGCCAGTTATCCTTTACATGAAATAGAACCTTAATTAGCATGGGTTTTTTTAGCTTATGGATTCGCTACAAAAGCTGATATAAATACATTGTCTATAAAGATAAAAAGCAACAGTTTCTTAAATCTGGCAAAGCCTATCTTGAAGTGTATCTTATCTGAGTAGTTCATAAAGAGACTGAATTTTAAAGGACTGATTATGCAGAACACTTTGAAATGTTATTACAAGGAAAACCCTATGTAAATTCTGGGATACTTTCTGTTATTGGTATTACTACTTCTGCAATGACTTTTTCTGGAGCTACCCTTAACATTTTCTCTCCGTAGTGTACAGGTTTTAAAGGACAGTGGCTGTAACAGATGCTCACCTCACATTAAATTCAAGTTTTCATTTCAATTTTCTGCTTTTCATTAACATTTTCACTACAAATTCTCATAATTTAAAGTGTCACCCCTATAAAAAGATTTTGCAGACCCATCTTCAGTTGCTTTGGAACTGTATGAGGTAATTTGTGATTCATAATGGCTAGCAAAGATTAAACAGTATATACCATATGCTGTGATTAAAATTGTTGATACGGAGCTGCAGAGGTGCTTTCTACCTCTGTTAATGAGAACTATGCTGTCACTTTGTACCTTTTAAATTAGTGACTTCTGAAGGAAAAAAAAAGCTTTTCCCCTCTAGCACTTTAGTAAGCTCTGCCAAGTCCATGCAGGTGTGTGCCTGTAGTTATTATTCTTTGCAATTATTTACCAATATAGGGAAAAATTGTTCTCTGAGTTTATGTTAAGTGGTTCTCATTCACCTATACAATCTCTGCTTTAAAAAGCATTTGATTTTCAGTGTAGGCCTCACTCAAGAGCTTGGTCCCCATAGTATGATATCATCCTGACCATATTAACAAGTACACCCAAAGAGTCTGTTAATGAAGCCAAATGACTTAAACAGCTTAAGTGGTAAAAGTTTATATTGGTTAGAGAGGCATTTCTTTTGTTGTATTTCCTTTTCATTCCCCATAAGAGCAGATAGTGAAACTTCAGGAATTATTGTCGTAGCAAATTAATCAGTAAGGAAGCCAAGGCCTAATGGCTGATCCTGCAAAGTGTTTATTACCTCCTTTGAGGTGCAACAAATCCTACTGATTTCTCCAATGATAACCAAAACCACTCAGCTGCTTGCAGGCACAGGGTGGAAAATAGCCAGTAGCAATGCATCTGGGTGGTGGTGTAGCATGAAAAAGAAAAGAGGTTGCTAGGAGCCCTTATGGATAGGTAATTGTGATGTCTACAAAACAAAGATCTATACAGAAGGAACCAGACCAATCACTATTACAAATAAAATAATGATTGGCAAAATATTCAGTCCAGAAAACAAACAAACAAACAATAAAAATATTAAAAGAGGAAGTCAAAAAAAGCTGTGACATTTAAAACAATGGGACATCTTTCTTGTACTGACAGCGGTGATGCAGTATGAAATGCACCCTGTGAGAGTTAATTGTGTGACTGGGGTTTCTCAGCCAGGGTATGTCTCTGAAAACAAAGTTTCCAGCTAGGAGAAAATGTATATGGTGGTGAGTGCTCTTGCTGCAGAGGCTCCCTGCAGTCAGCACTTGGCAGCCACCACAGAGATGGCTTGGGGAAAATGCCTCAAAGGTTTCTGCAGCTGAAGTACAAAGCAAGAACACCATTACTGGGACTGAACTCTGTAACCTGGATTAAACACGGTCAAATTATTATACAGCTAAAACACGGAATCCCTGGACTGTTTCAAAAACGACTTGAGTGTGGGGGCCACAGCCTTCAGGCTGGATCGTGAGGGAACCCACCAGAAGCAGTACAGCTCCAAAAAGCCAAACCCTCTCATGTCCCACGAAGGGCAGCACGACGAGGGGGACCAAAGCCATTTTGCATGTCTCAAACCCTTGCTGCCCGCTCTCAGGGCAGCCCCACTCACTCCAGTGGAAGCCTCACCCACCAGCTCTGCACGTGCCTTGGCCAGGCACTCAGCACAGAGACCCAACAGCAGGAGCTGTGCCTAGCAGAGGAGGAGGAGTTTGGTGGGGCATCTCCCAGCCTTGTAAATCCTCACTCAGTAGCTTGGACTGTAAAATTTCGTCATGATCTGAATGGCTTATGTCTGCACCAGACCCACAGCATCAAGGGTTTGAAGATGCTGAACAACAGCTGTTGGAAGTACTTAGAAATGTTATTTGGGGTGGACAGGGATCTGGAAATCTAACAAGTCAAAGCTTCTTGACAAAAGCGCCTGATTTAATTTGAAAATTTGGATTCATTCTCAGGAAATTGAAAATCCCTAGATATTCTGTGCTTTTCTGGGAAAACTCAGACCACCTAGTTCTGTTTTTCTAGAAAAATATTCAATTGGGGAGGCTGAAATTTGGAGAAAGATGATGTTATTTTTACATTTTTATGGTAGGGTAAAGACTCTTCCAGATAGACTCCTTTCGGCAGTCTACTCCTATTGTAGTCCCTCAAACACTGCAATAAAAGCCATTGTAAGGGTGGGCTATTGCCCTCAAGACTGTGCTGCCTCATGCCATATGAACTCTAAAATGCACAGCCGTGCTACATAATTACATTGTGAACAATGATTTTCAAGTTGTTTTGCACAAAAGAGATTCTGGAGGAAGGCACTGGCTTTGGACTTCTTTTATGCTGGCACTTCATTTGTGATGGCTGTCCAAATATTAAAGCTTTACCCTAAATTATGTATGAAACATTCTCACAAATCCGAATGCAACATATCACACAGCAAAATGCTGCTGCTGGAAAGGCTCTATGATTTCACACCTGAATGCTCATGTCTTTTGCTGTTGTCATTCTGGCTGCCACTTAAAACTCCTGATAAGCTGGCATCTTCTCCAGAGACACACTCCCAGTGCTAAGCAACAGTGCTTGGTGTCTGCATGGTTTTCACATGCAGAGAAGGGTTTAAAAACTATTTGTTTTATTTGTGTTATTGTATTTTTAAAATTAAAAATTGGTAAGCAAAAGATTAAGAATTTTTATTTTGCGTAGATGGTAGAGCTGCAGGGACAAGACTGTGAAAAGTGAAATATTTGTCACGCTGCTGATTCCTATGGAGTCCCTCACTGATGGCATTTCTAAAGTGCCATTGATCTTTGTTGACAGCTGACTTTTGTGGAGTGAATGGCTTTTTCCTTTTCATAAAAAATTGAGGGAGTTAATGATAAAAAGCACATATTAAAACAATATTGAGTTGATAAATGACTCACATAAGCATCAGTTAATCAGTCAGGATTGAACATGAAGCCCAATAGTGGTTACTCATATTCAAATATTAAGATATCAATACTAAGTTTTCTTTCCCCTATAGTTAAAATGAGGTAGGCTACTTCAGAGACTTACTGGTATGTAGAAAATATGATTCAGCATTGCCGTGCTTGTTTTGTAACCACACATAATTTTGTATGATATGAAATGGTATGAGGGCAATTGTTGTGAATCATAAAATTCAGGCAACACAATATAAAGCAGACTGTACAGCATGTTAATTCATGTGCAATGACTAACACATAAACACTCACCCTTAGCTTCCATACTGCCTGATTTTTCACTTCCTATCAGACTTTAATATTGTCTGAAGATTTTTATATCATTACCCGTAAGAATTCACATATGGTCCAGGATCCTAGCTCTGCCATTCTTTCTTTATTGCAAATACTTTCCACGTTCGTGCTGCTTTAATGGTTGAGGAGAAAGGTCTAAGCACTGGGTGTTGACTGGTTAGACTTTCAAAAGCCATGTGTTCAAACTTCGGCAAGGCAAATTGTTGTCTTATGTTTGTCCCAGAAAAATCAAGACATTTAATGTTGATTTTAGAAATTACTTTGTTAGAAAAAAATGTTTTATGAAACAAAGTTTGATCATGTGTATCCTGAAGGTGATTGATTTTTGGGGTTGTTTGTATATGCTTACTTTGGGATTAAAATTATATATATATTTGTATCATGACTTCTTATGAATTTCAAGTTCCAGGGCAATGAAATTGGAAGCAAACAGCATCTTGGTGTACTGCAAACACACCCTTTCTTCCTTCCATGAAGCAAAAGGTTGAAATGACAAGAGAATTATCAGGTTGGATAATTACTGGAGAAAAAGCCGAGTTTGCTTGATTTGTTGCTTGAGAGTTGGTATGGGCTGAGGCTGCTGAAATTTATTTAAAATGCAATGAGTTTTTGTGCCTTAGAGTATGCCAAGAGTCAAAATGGTCCAACATTTTTCTGATGGAACATTTCTCCACTGGGAAAGTTTTGTGCTTTGAAAATGTAAATTTTTATGGAAACATTTTGCTTTCAGCAATTCTCCTGATGCAACATGGAATATTGAGCATGGCTGATCTGGCCAGTTTTTTATCCCAGCAGCTGCCCAGGAGGCTGGTGCTGCTCTTTGACTTTGGGGACTTCCAAGGGTCAACAACTTCAGGTCTGACAGATTCAAAAACCCTAATCCCTGCTCAACGCTCCTAACATTCAGAAGTTTCTGGAGAGAGCTTCTCAAATCAGTGGAGAAATATCGTATTTTCTAAAACTGGAAATAGTATGGTTTAACCCCAGCTATTCCTGCTCCCTTGTGGTTCAGCTGAGGGCAGGAACCAAACCTGCAGTATAACATAAACTTGGCATTCACAAATCAGTTCCGCAGCCTCTGCCTCATCTCAGCCTCCTGCTGCGTTGATCTGCACCTTCATTCAGGTGTGTGATGCCAAACACTTTAATGCTGCTCTTCAAGATGCATTTTGACAACTACAAGCTCTAAAAATGATACTGTATATCCAGTTTCCCCCAGAGTCAAAGACTGGCCCATAAGTGAAAAATTATTATTATGAATGGGTCAGAAGCCAAGCTCCATGTAGATGCTAAGCAGTACTCACGGTGTAACAATAATGATAACAATAATAACCCTATTTGGCCCACAGTGATTTATAGTACACAATAAGACACAATTCGCGGCACAAAAACTTGAGACAAAGGGACGGATAGGCAAATGACAACTCGGTTATACTGGGTATCATAATCAGCAGACTTACAATAGGAGCTGCTTGACTGCTGACACACAGCAATGACTATTATTTTTATGCAGTAGGCTTCCTGAGCCCTCCCAGGGCAGTATTTTGAAAGCATTTAGCTGATTAAACGTGCAAGCCCCTAGGACTGAGGCACTTAGCATTTCTTTGGGAAGCTGAGAAGATACCTAATTACAGGTTTACAGAGCTCAAAGTACTTTAGAAGTTTGCCCCCTAGTTTCCCTTAAGGGTTACTGCCATGATACAGTATTTACCGATATGTTTTGACTACGATTTATCTCACTGTAGCAGTTATTTCCCCGTTTTTTTCCACCAAAAAAAAAAAAAATCCCAAACCCAGATCCTACCAACAATCAACAGGGTAAATAAACTAGATTCACCATTAAGCCTTTGGGCAATGTTCTGTACTAAATCCTTATATAAATAGACTTGACAAGACCACGATTCATTTGAAAACTAGTGCTTGGGGAAAAAAAGTCTTTATTAATGGCAAACTCAGAAGCACAAGAAGACAAAAGACTGCCAGGAAAGAGTCTTTTGCATTTTTAGCACTTCAGATTGCTGAGGCAGCTGAAGGACACACTTTTACACTCCTATTGAGAAGAGGCTGGGGAAAGTAAAAAAAACAACATTTCTGTGGTAGCCAGGGAAACACAGAAGAGCAGCAGCACAACCTACCTGCTTCTGCTGTTGGAGTTAAAGGGAAAAAATGCAGCAGTGTAACCTCTACAAACCCTTTTTGAACAGAGGGCTGCTGGCCCTTGACCCACCACCCCAGGGAGGAGGGATCGTCCTCCAGATGCTCCCCTGCTGCTGCCTGATGTGCTCCCCACCTTAAAACTAAACTGCGATTAAAGTTACAAAGACAATTGTCCCACTTCACTTCAGGAGCTTCCTAGAGCTAAACACTAGTAAGGGCTTTATCAGGATCTCTGTTTGTTTGGAAGCCTCAGCAAAGGGACATAGCTCTGTTCTAATTTCTGCTCTTTCAGGACTTTTCAGGGATATCATGGGCACCTGGACAGTTTGAAGCTCTTTGAGACCAACACACGCTGTTATGTGTTGCTCTGCTACTGAAAGACAAGATGTGCCCAGAGATCCCAGTCAGCTGAAGTGGCATTCAGTGGTCCTTGCTGGGCTGTGAAGGCAGGGGAGGTTACTCCTTCTCGGCTGTGAGGCTGGTGTGAGCCAGGTGGCTCCTCAGTACAGCGCCACTGCAGGAACAAGGATGGGCAGCATGGCGGAGTTGGGGCTGGGGCCAGCCAAGTGCTGCGGAACCTGAAGAAATCCCTGTCCCTAAGCTCTCTCAGACTCATTTCTTTGCTCTCATTAGCAGCAAGCTCTGTGATCTTGAAGACAGAAGAGGCTTCTCTCCGAGAAAGAAAATAGAAATTTCAGCTATCTCTATCTGGGCAGCAATAGCCAATTTATTCATCATGAATTCTGCCTCTTCTGCCACCTTACCCAGTCTGTACTGCAAATAACCCACATTTGACTCTCTGTGCTAGTTACAGTTTCTAAAAATTCTACTTTCTCCTGGTCATATGGCTTTTTCTCACAGAATTCATAATGTATGAGTGAGTGTTGTTCCATATAAATATAGTGTACATCTGATATGCCTACAGATAATATCACAGCACAACTGAACTGTGATTAATCGTGGTACTAATCATCCACCTGTTTTTTTTTCAATATAACTCTGGCACGTGCAATAATAAGAAAAGGCCTGAGACAACGTTCACATCCTTGCAAATATACTCACAGATGAGACAGAAGCTGGCTACAGTTTTATTTCCAGTACATTTAAATCGAGACTTAGTGGTCTCTGTGCACTTTGCAAATACTTTTTCTAAAATTCTTAGCGCTTTGTATGAAGAAAAATACATTGAAAAAATATAGCAAATGGGAGGAAAGGGTGGTAAGAAAATGATTGCCAACTCAAAACCCAACATAGTTTTTCCATAACCCACATTTTCCATAACCCACATTCTCTGCAGCCTCCTCTGCATATTTAACTCTCATCCTAGGTTTTATGGCCCCTTTGCTATGGTAAAGTGAGAGTTCTTAATCAGCTTGGGAAATTTGACAGCCGTATTGCACCTAACCCAGAGGATCTCCTCGGAGATGGAAAAGCATGAAGACAAGATATTATATACAGGCTGCTAATTTAACTTGACATGTTATTGACTGCATTAGAAAACTCTGTATTCTGACATCTGGTCCATGCAGGATATGCTTAATTCCTCACATTATCTCACTTCTTCAAAGCTACTGCAGGTAGTGGGGCAGTTTGTTTCTGTCCATTGACAAATAACTTAATATTTGATACACAAATCTACAGTACACGTGTAATTCTTTCACATCAGTAACACATATATATGCATACATATATTTATATATGCACATATATGTTGTGTTTATAGGATTTTGTCATTTATTAGCGTTTCAAACATAAGCCCATCTTTTGCCAAGGAATAGATAGGATTCTTCAAAACATTAATGGAAGTGTTACAACATGTTGCCTGTCCTGTTAATACTTGATTTGCAATCTGTGAGAGGTGAGCATTTAGAAATGAGTTATTAGGATTGACTGGAAGACATATGGGAGAACTAAACTTTCTCACGGCACCATATTTCAAAACACAAAATTGTTTTTTGACTAAACACATTGAAAAGAAAAAATATATGTTTCCACAGAGAAATAGAAGGAAAAGGTGAGAGGAATCACCTGCTATTAAAAAACAGGCACCAGAGACCAATTATATTTTGGTTTTGAATTTGCATGGCCATGATCTACAGTTTCTGTGGAAAAGATTTCTTTTGCTCATCTGGGCAGAGAGGCTCCTCTCAGAACCTGTGCAGCAGCTCCTGCTGGAGCACTCACACAGCTGTAGCAGCACAGGTGCTGGATCTGGCTGCAGAGACAAAGAGCCCCATTCACTCTCAGCAGTGAGCAATATGCAATTTGAAGATTCAAACTTGGCGTATGATTTTGAAATGCACTTAAGTGATTTATGAGCACAGTTCCCACTGGGTGGCCTTGGAGTCGGTCTCCTTACCACTGGAGGACAGCCCCAGCAACTTGGATGCCTAAGGTGACAACGGGATGCAGGTACTTAAATCCAGAATTTTGGTCCTCAAAACCATGATCCAACTACACCTTATCTCAAACTGTACTCATGCCCATATAAAATTACCTGAGTTTAAATAATCCTGCTCATCTGAGTACCAGGGAGACATGTAAACCTGAGCAGCACCCAGAAGGTTGGTGGGTTTCCACAGAGACTTTCCTCCTCAGCACCTATATAATTGCATCAGACTTTGTACAAAAACACAGCAGCAGCCACCCTGGTTTCTTTCAAATCACAGCTTGAGGGGACTGTTGCTACACAAATTAGCCTTTAGACATGGTACACAGCAACCCACAGGCTAAGGCACATGGAAGCAAGTTTCCTTATTGCCAGTTGAGCTCCACATTGCTAAGCTGTCTCACTTGTCTACAGATTAATTTTAATTCATTTCTGCACAGCAGCCGAGCTCTAGCTCGAAGTCTAGAAAGGGCCCCCCTGCCAAGGTAGTCTGCAGTCTCCAGGGAAGCAAGAATTGTGGGGTTTAATCCTTTTGAGGCAAAGAAGGACCTGACCTGCTTTATTCATGCTTCCTGGCTGGGTATGTGTGATAATGACTGAGCCAAGGCAGAAGGGAGGGGCCACCAGCATACTCCTTCTCTTGCATGTTAGCAAATTTTTCTACTTGCTTTTAAAAAGGTTGGAGCATATCTGGAGGAGATAGTTCACACTGTAAATCCAGGGTGACAGGAAATGTCTCCTGGCTTCACTGATGACATTGCTGAAGCCCCAGGGGAAAAAATCTGATAGTTTTCAATTTCTTTCTGTTAGCTATGTCCAAACAGCTCTCCACACAAGCTTCACAATGCTGCTTGCAGAAGTGTTTCAAGGATTCTTAACAGCATATGCAAAACCATCTTCTTGAGATGACAGAAGTGTGGGTTTCTACAGGGCAGAAAGTTTCTGAAGGGAGCTATGTGATCAGACACATTGAGGACTATGAGTGAGACAGGACTCTCTACCTCCATTTTCCTCTCTCCGTAACTTTGTTCATCTCTTTACAGCTGACTTCCTCTTGGGAGGAACCAGGACTTGTCCCTGAGCAATGCTAGAGCACCCTGGCAGGGGAGGACTATGCTGGCCTTCATCCATCCCTTGGGATACAGAAATCAAGGCAGAAGGCAGTGCCATAGCGTG
>VYZQ01023189.1:0-15242 GCA_013400655.1 Mystacornis crossleyi | reverse complement strand
GGGAGAAAGGGAAGGAGTGAGAAGCAAGGATATATCAAAGGCAATTTCATTCCCATATTTGCCCTGGCCAGGCAAAGAAGAGAATTTATCCTATTCGAGAGACCGGTATAAAGTCACCATTTTCCAAGGAACAGAGAATCCACGGGTGCACAAGAATGTGCAGGAGCGAGAAAAAAAGAGGACAGGAGAGGTGGATGGTTAGGGGTGCTTCCCCAACCTTAGCACAAGCACAAACCCAGCCTGAGGGCATAACTCGAAATCTGTGATGCACATGCAAGGAAAAGGGAGCTTGTTTTTTGCCACTGCAAGTAGAATATCTTCCAAAGAATTACCAGCACCATACTGTGTCCAGTGCTTGGTTGGCCTCAGTTAAGAGAGCTCGGCCAGAGCTGTTGCTGGTGTTTGGACACCTCATTCATCCTCTTTCTTCCTCACCCCTGCAGAGGTTTGTGCACCCATGGATTCTCTGTTGCTTGGAAAATTGGTCTCTCAAATAGGAAAAATTCTCTTTGCCTGGCCTGAGAAACTCTTAGAGGAATGATATCTTTGATGTCCTTGCCTCCTAATAAATTTAGTCAAAATTGGGCAATAAGTTCAAAAGTTATTGAAGTCAGGGGAGGGGTGCAAAGTTCTTTGTTTATGTAGNGGATGCTATTTCAATGGTGCTTCAATGATGATTCAATGTCATTTTGGCCTTGCTCCCATTGACGTTGTGGCCGTAGCTCTGGACATCAGCTGGCCACAGCCTCTCCTCTTGTCCACCTCCTTTCTGCTGCCTTTTGCCTCGCTGTCCTCAGCCCTGGGTTCTGGGCTTTGCTTTCATTTTGGGAAAGAGCTCAACAAACTGCTTCTGCCTTCGGTTACTCCACCTCCCTTCTCCTCCCTCATGTTGCTACTTTGGTTCATAAACTTCAGGTGTTTTCAAACTTCAAAGTACTTTTTTGTTATTTAGTTCTGTTTCTAGAGGTGTTTTGAGGAGCTTGACGTGGCGACCCCTCCTGCTGAGAATTATTCTCTCCCTCAGCCACCATCCCTGTTTCAGTCCATTTCTTTTCCATTTGGCTGACCATCCAAAAGTCTTGGCAGCTGTAGTGGTATAACGAGGCAGGAATTTGACTCCTAAAAAGGCTTTGGAGAGAATTGGATTCTGGGTTTATTGGGAATTCAGTTGATCAGTAGAATAGGAAGGGGAATTATTTGCTGTGACCTAGAGGATGGCATTGTCTTTGCAAATATTGTGAAAGGCAAGAAGCATTAATTGTGATGCGTTAACTTGTTTAACCAGAATCTGCTTGGAAGATATAGAGGTTTTTTGGTAGGAATGAGGTTGCTGCTGATACCCATTTATAGATGACTGTGACCCCGAAGGTTTCTGGTAAGACATTTGCAAAGCCACTGTTGTTCCGTGAACATTCATGTAAATGAGTTGGCATTTTCCCAGTTATAAAAGGCCAGCTCCGATATAGAATCACAGTATTATAGAATCATTTGGGTTGGAAAAGACCTTTAAGATCATTGAGTCCGTCCATCTGATCTCTTTCTGACTGCAGGTTGCAGGACATTTGCAAATGAATGTAGAAAATAGATCTCTGGGGCTGTAAAAGCGCATGTTTGAGAGATTGCTCCTGGGGCTTTTCCCAGGGTGATACTGGTCTGCCAAGCAATGGAGGCTGTGAGCGTGGAGCTGACAGCAACTCACTAATAGGGTTTGTTTTGTAAAAAAGCCCACTTTGAGTCAATGGTTAAAATGCTCCCTGTTCCCTTGGCTTCTGCTGGAGTCAGACTGTGACTTTCAGTAATAATTTTTATCTGTGTGTTAAGAATTTAACCTCGAAAGCATAACTGGACTGCATTAATTAAGCTTTATCTAATCTCCAGCTAAACTGACAGTCAACAAACAAACAGAGCTTTCTCAGGATGGCACTGCCTTGCATTTACGTGATCCTCAGCACAGTTTCACCTCCTGGGCAGGAAAGGTGCTCCCCAGTCATTGTGTACTGCACTTTCTGGGAGGAACGAGTCCCCTCCTTACAGCTTATTTGTGTCAGCCATAAATATCTCTAAGCCTCTTGTTCCAGGAAATATGGGGGGCAAAAGAGATCCTTTTGGACTGCACGGCACCCTGCAAGCATCCACAGGGTGTGACACCTCATAAAGTGCTCAGTTTGTAAGATCTGGTCTTATTCTGCAGCTTTATATTTCCCTCATTGCTGCATCTACTTGGTCAACATACTGCCTCTTTGAGGAAGGTGTGGATATCCACTTCCATCATATCCAGCCTGGAAAGTATTACTAAACTCACGTCTTACACAGTGTTGTGGGTGCATCCCCAGGACTGATAAAGACTGGAGCTGGTTTGCTGTTTGTTTGCAGCGTAGGCCAGACGGGCACTTTGAATTGGAATGGAATGAAAGACAAGAAATGAGGTAGTGACTATTAATATATACATTAGTGGGTGCCTGTGCATGTTTTCAAGGAATACCAAGCTGATCTCACAACTGTTCTCATTAAAACTAAGCACATAAGGATGTTATGTTTTCACAGTAGGTTCTTTTTCTCTCTGAGGCAGTCTCACTGTTGTCCACATCTGAACACGGATATCCCATTGCAGCCTGATTTTAGTTCAGAAGGAAAGTCATGAAGGATCTGGTTAGCTCAGGTGTTCTCACTGTCGGAGAGTTCCAGTGGGCCAAAGGCATCTGGTCTTCCCCTGGCTCTAGAGTCAGAACTGAGCAGCTCTGCTGCAGGAAGAGAGACAAAGGGAAACGTACAATAGTAAGGCCCATGGGTGTTAAGAGAACTATGAGAGGACCTGAAACCATAAATGAAAAATCCCTCCTGGCTCAGGAGAAGACGCATCACCTCCTTCCAGCGAGTTTTCACCCTTGAAATCTTCCATGGGAAGAAACGCAGGAGGAAAAACCTTTTCACTTGTACGTAGCGGGATGCCAGCAAGTGGCAGCAGCTCCCTGCCTGACAAAGAGGCTGTCCACATCTCACATCATCTGCCCGCTCCCTTGTTTGTCTGAAAACAAAGCAGCAAAAAAATGCGCACATCAGAAGCTCTTCTGACACTGCTGGAGTAGCTTAGCTCAGGTCTGTTTTGAAGGGCTGCAAGAGGTGAACAGAAAGCTGGGGAAGAAGTCCTGCTCTGATCCCTTTGTGGAGAGGTCCAAGGGGACCAAGCAGGGCAGAGGAAAGGAGGAATGTGGGGTTTAGGAAATGCGGAATTCCTTTTTTGCAGGAGGAGCTCCTGTTGCTATTCTGGTTTCTGTGTCTTCAATCATCAAATGCAGCTTTTGTCTTCTGATAGGGCAAGGAGGAAAGTAGTGTACAATGGTGTTCTGACAGCCTGGCACACCCCAGCTCTGTGGTTTAAAGCTTTCTTTGTGCTGAATTTGTTCTTATAGTGCTAATGACCAGGTTGCCATAAATAGCCACTAAGTGGGTCTGACACGGTAGAGGAAAGTGAAGGTCAGTGTTGGCTCTTGTGTTGTATTTTAGATCTCTGTATCAAAGAATTTCATAAGGAAGGGGAAGGTGCATTTTCAACTTGGCTTTCCTTTTAGATACCGAGGGGGAAACTGAGACCTGAGAACGATTGCTCGTCAGAGCAAGACGGGGATGAGAATGGAGGTGGGCTCTGACTGATGCTCTGCAAGGTCACAGCCAAGCAGCAAATTATCACCATGTAGGGCAAAATTAACTCCCCGTTGAAATCAAAGGCAAAGCTGCCACTGAATTCAACAGAGGCAGGACTTTGCCTGCAGCCCAGCTTGAGCAGCCTGAACTCTGAGCCAGCTATCCCAAACTGAATGCCTGTATGGGGAAGGAAGGCAGGTGTATTTGGGATGATGGGATGAAGGTTCTGTGCTGACCACAGCAGCTGCACGAGCATGGATGGAAGGGGACGTGGAAGGTGCTTGTGTGTGAAAGCAGGTGCTAGACTGCAGGGCCCAGACAGAGCTGATACCTCATTTTAGGGTCCCGGCACCTGACAATGTGTTTTCTTGATGGATTGGTCACTGAGCCTGGTACCCTGAGAGGACATCATCCTTTTTGCGGGTGCCAAATGGGTGAGAAATGCGTCCCTGTGAGAAGCTGAAGTGTCCTTCCTCTCTGCCTCACTAACAGGTGCAAATGCCTGTCCTGCACCTCGTGTGGGGAGCAAGTCACAGGGCGTTTTTAAAGACGGGCAGTGCCAGAGGTTTGGTGGCTGCATTTCCTATGCCAGCCCTAAGCCAGGCTTTGAATGTTACAGCTCGAGCACGGAACCACACCACTCCTCGGATGTACCCGACCTCACTGCTGGCCACACAAGCTCAGTTATGCCACTGAAACTAGGGGAATTTAGGATATGCTTCCCTTTTCAACCTGCCCCAACAGCGAGACCGTCAGTTCTACAAGCGTCCAAACCGGTAGGCATTTCACTAAGCAGGGATAAGCCAGAGCCTAGCTTGGATGCAATCCCTTAGTAAGACTGTGGTGGCACAAAAATAACAAATTAGGCAGGGCAGAATCCCACAGAGACTGGAAAAAAACTCTTCTGGACGCCAGTGTTTGGATGGCTGGTAGAGCAGGGCACAGAGCAGCAGCACCGGGGAACACCAGCTCTGCTCCCAGTGCCTGCGGGTGCCAGAGGGTTCCTGGGTATCTCCTGTAAAATCCAGTACAGTTCCTGCTAAGGAGGTTGGTTTTCACTTCAAGGCTGTGTGAGACTGTCCTGGGTTGGCAATACTGGCACAGGCCCCACTGCCACACTTCGGGGACAACACTGGCACCATTCCCCAGGGCTTTGTGGGGCTGGGCAGAAAGCAGCCCCGCTGCTGTTGCTGCAGAGGGGATCATGGATGGGCAAGGGACACGGAGCTGTCTCATGGAGAGCTGGTACCTGCTTTACTACATGGTGACCACAGCAATTTGTACCGGGGGTGGGAAGGACACAGATGTGACAGGTTACATCCATGGGGGCAGTGCCAGACAGTGGTGGCATCTGCCAGCCCCTGAGGATCTGTGTTTAGCTTGCAGCAGCTCAGGAAATACTCCAAAAAGAAGAAGGAGAGGGAGTAGTTGTCCTGCAAGGGAGGCTGTGGCTCTGCTAAGAGGGTCGAGCTCATTTCTGGGCAACTCTCAGCAGCCTCTTCAGTCCGTGTGTGTGTGAAACACCCTGTACTGGCTGGCCAGCCCCACAGTGACCTGTTCCTCTTCTCTTTCTAAGAAATCACCCCTTCCTTTAAACAGCTCTGTTTTTCCCTACCACCTGTGCATGCCCAGAGCCTCCCTGCCTGGCACTGGCTGCTGTCAGGGGCTCGGGTGACAGAGGCTGAGCCTGAGAAGGCATTTTCCAGAACAAGCCACTGCCCAGTACAGAACCCTCTTTCCAAGTGGGACAGGCTGGGTTGGAGCCCAGGGAATGACCTTTTCTGTGTGGCCTTCTCCCACGTAGTGTGACCTGATGTCACTCAGCTGCCAGGCAGTGTTGTGACGTTGCAGTCCTCCCCCAAATCCAAATCCAGGCACTGCTGGTAAACCACACAGGATGCCAACCAAATTTTGCCATTCTTCACTTAACGTTGCTTGGAGTGAAAGTATTTGACCTTAAATTACTCTTCATTTTTTTGAGAAGGGAGCTTGTTTCTCGGGAAAGACGGTTTTGACTCTTTGGTTTTGGAACAAATCTGGTATGAATCCCCACATGGTTTCATGCTGCCTGTCCTTCCCACCCAAACAGGGGCACTTCTGTAGTGGCTGGCATCAGACATCTGCCATTCAGGTGGGGAGGCTGAACCCTGCTCTGTGCTCCCAGATCGGCTTCAGGCAGCCACCCAGGAGCAGGGGCACTCCTGGCTGCAGAGCAATGCAGGCTGTGTACCCAGCGTAAATTGAGTTTACCACAGGCCGGTAAACAGCTCTGTTTAACGCGTCAGCTCAAGTGGGAGGCAATCCAGTGTGAAATGCTTGCACTGAGATGAAATCACTTCTTTTCCACTATCTTGCTTCATCCTGATACTACTCAGCCAGGCTTGAGCCCATGCTAATCTGTAGAGAGGGTGAAATGCAAAGAGGTAGAAAATAAAGCTCTGAATCTGCCACTGCAAAACTCAACTCCCTGACCTCATCTTTAGCAGGCTTCTTGCTACCAGTGCAAAGAAGCAGAGAAGAATCACAGAATCACAGACTGGTGTGGGTGGGAGGGGACCTAAAAGATCATCCAGTTCCAACCCCCCTGCCATGGGCAGGGACACCTTCCACTTGACCAGATTGCTCAGAGCCTCATCCTACCTGGCCTTGGACACTTCCAAGGATGGGGCAGCCACAGCTTCCAGGGCAACCTTTCCCAGTGCCTTACCACTCTCACAACAAAGAATCTCTTCCTAATATTGAATCTAAACCTAGTCTCAGTTTGAAGCCATTCCCCCATGCCCTTGTCAAAACTATCCCTTTATCTGTAGGCTCCCTTTGGGTACTGGAAGGCAGCAAAATGCAACATATCTTCCTCCTGATTGCCCTACCTGCCTTGTGGATTATAGCCAGTTTCTTTTGCTTTGAGCATTATAGAAAGAAGGTGGAAATGACAGAGATCTTTGATAGAAATGTAAAGACAGAAATACCCAGAAAATCAACAGAGTAAGTCAAAATTGAAAACCACCTTCCAGAGAACTGCACTCAAAAATTTAGGATCTATTGTTGCTCCGGTCAAAGGTAAGGTTTTGGACTTAATAAAAAATAAAATAAAAAGGGGCCAGCTAAATAAAATAACATGACTTTTGGAACCTGTGTGGTCAAATGATACTATTCAGTGTTAGCATTTTGACCTAAAAGAAATCAATGAACAAAATGCTCATTTTATATATATGGCCAATTTCTAATATTTACAAGTCTTGCTTTCCAAAGTCAGTTCAACTATTGGGAAGAAAGTTTTCTTGTTTCTTTAATTTATCGCTGCTTTACCTTGTGCAAATTCTGTCTGCAGCTTTTTACTTTTCAGTGCTAATGATGGCTCTGTAAGCAACCTGGCTGGGCTCTGAGAATGCAAGTGGGGTTTGTAACGGGAGCAGTTTAGCAGACCTTCCTCCTGACCTCCTGATGCAATTAGCCGTGCTCTTGCTGTGCCCAGAGAATCCCCTCTGAGTGCAGCTGCAGTGAACAAGCAGAAATTTCTGAGGCAGCACAAACTTGCAAGCCCTTCCACAAGATTATCAAATGACAGCAGGTTGGAAGTATGTAATGAGAAGCACGGGTTCACTGACTAAGCATCCCTACAGGGACTGCTGCTTAATCCTTTCGTACATGGTGCCCTCTCACCCTGCTCTGAAGGAGCAGGAGGAGGCAAATGTACCCTACAATTGAGAGGAAGGTTGATTTACTGCTAAATGAGAGTAATAAGGAGTTTGCCTTCTTACTGATGTGCCTACAGAAGAGCAAGCAGGCCGCTCTGTATAATCCTTGATTTGTCTCCACTGCTCTCCTTTGGGAGGATAGAAAGAGCTCCCACTCAGCACACAGCAGTGGGAATTAAGCTCCTGCACCTAAGCGAGCCCATTCCCCTCAGGATCAGCAGCTCTGGCTGTCACAGCTCCACAGCAGGACATGCAGGTGAGTGTATGAAGGTAACCCTGAGGGTTTCCATGTAGAAGCACAGGGGCAGGGGATAGTTTGAGTACCAAAGTCCTGCCCAGGTTTGTACAATCCATGCTAGCAAGCTCGTGTCAGTGTTTCACTGATACCTCTATCTAGGCTGGGTTTTATGAGACCAACACGTGTGTACGTATGGAGCTGCATTCCATCACACCTCCTGCCTGCAGCCATCACCCTGGCATTGCGCCAGTGCCTCCCTGGAATCTCCCTGGCATCAGCTCTGCATCACCCCTGCATCACCCTGGCATTCCAGGGACTGCAGACGACTGCTTTATTTCCCTGGCTGCTGGGAATGTCCCGAGAGCTCAACGAGGGGCAGCTGGTTTGGGATACTGTGAATTCCTCGTGCTCATGTCCCCTTTAGTCTCCTCCCTGCCCTGCCTCACCCCTGCCCCTGCCCTCTTGTTCTGTGGCAAGGGGGCTACATAGCAGAGGAGGCATCACACGGATTTGTCCGGCAGGTTTGTAATGAGAGGAGTGTGATGACCCTGCACATTCATCAGACAGTTGTTTTCAGCCTGGACCCATCTGTGATGTTTTTATAATTTTTTTCCTCCCTCTGCTCGGCTCAGGCTGCTCCGGGAGAAGTGGCACGTAGGCACATACGTCCTTGCGCACACTATACTTGTATAAACTCCATCAGGAAGTCATCTGGCCAAACTTTCCAGAGCTCTGCTTTTAACCCTTCCCTAGGCAGGCCGTCCTGTGAGCCAGGGCATTTCCAGGAAGCGTGGACACGTGCATTCATTCCCCTGTTCTGTTTACTGATTCCCACCGCTCTCCTTCCTACAAGCCCCGAGCTACACGTGGAGGAGCAGCTTTTGCACCCATCCTACTCGGAGTTCCCACCAGAAGGAAGCCTCTTTAGCTGTGCTCATGCAATCGTGCACCCACAGGGCTTTGCAGTAAAACACTGCCTTGGCTTTTCTGGAGGGTGAAGTAGCAAAATCAGTAACCAAAAAGTACCCCAGTGGGGCAGGAGGAAGGGATGTTGGTGGGATAAGGCTGTTGGCGAGGTAATTCTCCCCTGCAGCTGTTATTTCAAAAGTCTGTCCTTACCAGGCACACGAGTAGCAAAGGAAGTTCTCACAGCCCTAAAACGTTTGCTGTGGTCAGGGAAAGATTAAGAAAACGCAGCCCCTTCAGAAGTGACCCCGTGTTCAATGAAGACGTGTCTCACTGTGCGTCCCACTCCGCACAACAAACACCCACCAGTGTGCACAGAGATATTCCAAAGGGCTGAGAAAACCCCTGTGAGATGGCTCACGTAGCAGAAAGGCTGCTATTCCTCCCCAAGACGTGTGAGGATTAATAGCTATCCTAACTGTTAAATGCAAAATAAGTCAACCCGTTCTGTTAGTGCCTGTTAACTGCTCACTGACAGGTTTCAATGGGTCTCAGAAGATTTATCCTGGAAGTGTTCAAGGAACGACTGGATGTGGCACTCAGTGCTATGGTTTAGTTGACAAGGTGGTGATTGATCAAAGGTTGGACTCGATGATCTCGGAGGTCTTTTCCGACATTAATAATTCTGCAATTCTGTTCTATTTTGGAGCCTACTGCACAGGGGTGAGTAACTGGAATTGCTGGAAAAGTTATCCTCTGCAAATGGGCACGGAGCAGGGGTGTCTGAGCTCATTTGCTGTTCGGCCAATGGCTTCAGCCACTTTTTGCTCATTCTTGCCATGGAGTGAAGACAAAATGTGTCAGATCAGCACTGGAGATGTGCCACCACTGGCAAGGCTGCCTCTCTTGACTTTCAGTGCTATAACCAGCCCAGAATGTAGCCATTTATCCATGAAGTTGTTCACAGGCGTTTGTCCCTGCTTTACTGCGTATTAATCTTCTCCAGTGTTACAAAACCATGACATGATAAAATAGATAGTACAGGTCTTGATTTTTCTCCTGGGTGCACAGGTGAAACTAAGAAGTGACTTAATGAAAGTTAATTCAGTTATCCTGGTATTAATTTTGCCTTCTCTGTCAGATTTATGGGCATCTGTATGGAATAGAGGGGTGTTAGTTTGCACTCAGCCTCGCTCAGACAGCTGTGGAACAGAAGGGATTCTACTGCCAGAAATCTCCAAAAATTTAGGTATGACTTTTATGACAGACTCATGCAGACACATTTCTTTTCTCAAAGAGCTGTGTGTGTGCCACAAACAGCAAAGGAGCCTCTGTTTGTCAGTCTGCTGAACTTCATGAGGTACAAACCACGACTGCTCACTGACAGAAGTCAGGGGTATTTATAATTTTCCTTGGTCACCTTCTCGCCTGCAGTTGGAGGAATCAATCAAGCTCTCATGGTCCCTCAAGGAGGTGGAGAAGCTCTGAGAGCTGAAGAACAAGCAAGCTTTTGACCATGTGTGTTGTTTATCTTTTCTCCTTATTTCTGTCTTCAGGTCTTTTGTAAACATGGGTCATTCCTCTGTCTCAGCAACTGGAGGATCATAACTCTAATTTCTCCCCCTCTACTCTCAGGAGACCCCACCTGCATCCAGCTCTGGAGTCCTGAGCACAAGAAGAACAGTGACCCGTTGGGAGAGAGCCCAGAGGTGGAACATGAAGATGATGAGAGGGATGGAGCACCTTTCCTATGAGGGAAGGCTGAGAGAGATGGAGTTGTTTGGCCTGGAAAAAGAAGGCTGTGGGGTACCCTAATTGCAGATCTACACTGCCTAAAGGGGCAGAGATTTGCCTCCTGATTTTGATGCACTGCATATTAATCACATGTGGATTGTTCTCAAAATGTCCAGCAAACAAGACAAACCCGTACAGCTTGGGGAACTTGAGCAGGGCTGTGAGTTGACAATGGCACCTTGGGTGGCCCCTGGCCAGAGCTGGGACCACCACCCTGGTCACTCCAGGGTCTGATGGTTTAGTCTGTCTCAGAACTCCCCAGGACAGGTCAGCAGAAGGATAAATCCCTTCTCACGAGGCTTTGAACCTAAACAGCAGGAAAAAACGGGCTCATTTCTGCCTCAAATCCCATGTGGCTGCTGGGTTTTGTGCTCAGGAGTAACCTTATAGGTAGACTGGAGAGAAGGTATCCTTGTAGGTGCATTTCCATCTCTGGGACAGAGCCTTTGGGATTAAGTGTCCAATATTTAGGACACAAAAGGATGTACAGTGCTCAGCCCTGACCTTGCTGTAACCTGTGGAGGAGCAACAAAGATTCCCTTTAACCATGTATGGCATAAACAGCGAGGAACGCTCTTGTAGCAAAATCAGAAAGGAATCCGATAGAGAGCCCCAAAGATAAATGCCACTTTAGGCAATGCTGCTTTAAGCTGTTGACAGGAGCACCATCCAGAGAGGAACTGTGAGCTTTAAGTGCTTCTCTGCTTCTGGGTGGGATAAGGTGTCATGTAAAATGCATTTTGTGTACTTGTTTCATCTCCCTCTCTCCGCTCTTCTCCTGTGAGAGCGCACACACCGAAGGCATTAAAAACAGACTGCGGTGAGTTTGCTTCACTAACACATCTCCACATCAAAGGCGTTGCTGGAATCTATTGATTCTGGCAGGATTGCAGAAACCAGTGACGTTTTCAGTGAGAAATCATGCACTTCTCAGTTGATTTCGGGAAAGGTTAGAAAAAAAAAGGGAAGAAAAAAGCTCTACCGTGTGCAAATATTGACCCCACAGAGAGGCTGCTAAACTGTAAAATGTTTGGGCTGGCTCCCTCGGTGCCAGCAATTACTCAGGGATGACTTTATTGACAGAAAGTGGAGCTTTAGCTTATGTGTTGTTACAAAAACCCATCCTATTTGAGTTTTGTTTTCTCTGTTTGTGACTAACGTGTGACAGTTCCTGTCTGACCTATTCTTCCGTTCCTATTTCTGAAGCAATGCACCCTCTGCCAGTGAATGGGACTGGGACACAGCCCCATGACTTATCTCAAAAAGACCAGAGATTATCAATGGCCCCAGGTTAGAAGCACAGGGCAGATTGTTGTTATGCTTTGGGAGTGGCCCAGGCAGATTCACCTCCAACACAGGTGTACCTAGACAGCAGTCTCAGTGGAAAATCTACTTCTGCTCAAAAGATCCCTCAGCTATTTCTACTGAAAATATATTTGCTTTTAACTTTGCCTCATAGACATTAAACCGTTGTATTTTTATGTCACTTTAACTGAAATTACTCAGTTTTTACTGAAAACGTCTCTCTGCTGTAAGACCTGTATTACACTTGTGCTTCAGAGCACAATCTGAAAAGGACATAGGTCAAACCACAGAGTGGGAAGAACTGTTTTGTTCTTCTCTGGTTTTGGAGTTTTAGTCTTTGTAGGACTCTTTGCCTGTACTTTGTTTGCATCCCACACACGAACAGCTTCCAAAATGTAAAAGCATTAAGGTGTTTCCAAAAGGTGCCTGCAGACCACATCTTCTCCTTAGAAACATCCTCCTTGAGGCCTTCCCAGTCCCAGCTACTCACTGCTTTCATCAAATACAGCCCCTAAACACAAGCCAGCAGCTGCAGCCCTCAGGTGTGGGCTCTGCTGGTGGCACTGCTGTCACTGCCAGACACAGCTTGTCCTGGCAGTGCTGTCCCTCTGCTCACTAAGGCAGTGGGGCCTTCTCCTCCTGCCTTGCCCACCAGGCTGGGGCTAGACCCACAGGACACAGTGAAAACCCACCCTCACCTCCTCAGTGGGAAGAGTATCTGCCTGGGCACCTAATTATAGTGAGATGGAAAAACGTCCACGAGAGGATGAGGTTAAGTTTTCCAATACGTAGCACAACAGTAATCAATACTTGCATCAATACTTAATTTATCTATGTCAAGGGGAACAGCTCCAGCAGGAGGGAATGAGATCATCTCTTCCGAGCCACCTTGTGCCGTGGCCCACTCACACGGGGTGGGAAATGATGGTTTAAATCCCCTCACCTCTCAGGCCTTAATTGTCAAAAGCTTGGATATGAGGGTGCTGCTGCCAGGAGGACTTTGACAGGATGGCCCCACCCTTAGCTCCTGCGCAGAAGAAACATCTTAACCCCTCTGCAAACCTAACCCCAGACCCCTAACCCCTGAGTAAAAACCCACTGGGATCGGAGTGAGTCTTCTTTGATCTTGGGAGAACTTTCAGCTGGCCTCTGATGAAAGGCATTTGCCTCACGGCCACTGAGTCAAGCCTCTGGAGGACTTTTCTGCTTCTTATAAAGAGCTGCACTTTCAGTGACTGCAGCACTCCCCAGATATCACCCTCCATGAATGCGTTCTCCCTTGCAGTGCAGCAGCTGCTCAGCCAAGGTATTTTCAACGTTCCCCCATGAGATATGCATTTTTGGGCACCTCCCGGCAGGGACATCAACGGTGTGACTCAGTGTCACTGAGAGTTTGCTGGGAAGTGGGGGAGAGCTGCCTGCCACAGCACAAGTGGTGACATAAGTGGTGGGCAAGTTAGAAACAACAAGTCGTCTGTTGCAACAGGAGGTGAAGGTTTCACCTCCCCGTGAATGGTTCCCCTCGCGGTGACTAAGCTGTTCCCTTCATCCAGCTAATGGAGAGACTGTGCCGTGCACGGTGTATTCCTGTAAACCAGCCAGCTTCGGGTCATCCCATCCTCACAGCTTCTCAGAAGGGATCTCTCAATGTGCCGATTTCATGAAAGACGCTGAATGCAGTCTGAATTGGATTTCAATCACTTTTCCCTTCCTTGTTAAACACTTCCTGTAGGAGCTGCAGCCCCTCAGTTTAGCTGACGGGAAGGTAAGGACATCTCCCTCCTTATCCCTGTCTGTTCATGTGTTCACAGCTTGGGTCTTGCCCCTGAGCTGTGCTGTGTGTTATTGTCCCTTTGCCTGCAATGCGAGGTGACCACCAGCATTTTCACCGCACTCTTACTAGTTTTCACAGAAAATCTATCTGGTGTTAGTGACAGCTGTGAACTTAGAGCACAGTGTCTACTCCTGGGTGCCTCAGCCAAAACTGATGCAGAGAGTCACATGTGCACTCTGGGACAGGGGTGCTGGCACACAGGCCTGTCCAGGAAAAGCTATCCCAGACCAGTCCCAGGAATCACTGAGGAAAACTGAAGAGGATAAATTGGTCCCAGTGGGTTCAACAAATCTCAGATTGCAGAGGGAGATACCAAATGAACTGACAACCATTCTTTCTTCAAGGGTTTGTGTTTCTAAGCTTCCAGTGGACCATGAGTGTCTGCTGTTCATGATGACTTTGTGTTCAGACCTTACTCTGAAGGCCTGTTTAAGACTATCTCATTGTCTGAGACGGATGTCCAGCACCTAAGCGAGTGTCTCCTGCTGCCCAAGCAATTGTGTCCCTCCTCTTTTTGGGGACAGGACAAGAGCACGTGCCAACCATCCATCAGACAGGCGAGTGCATTGCCGGAAGGGGCTCGGACATTGCCATGATAAGCAAATACAACAGCCTACTCAGAACACAATAGAGGTTCCAGTTTATTCCTAAATTATTAATGTTCCCTCAGGAGTAGCTTTATAGTGCTGACTTGGGCACTGTGGGAACACAATCTCTTCCCAGCGAGGCAGTGGGCTCCTCCCCACAGTATCTCCTGGGATCACGGTGGAGCTTGGCCCATTCCAGGCGGGTTATCCAAGGGGGCAGGACATGGTTATCCAAGGGGGCAGGACATGGCTTCCAGTGCCAGCTGGGAGAGGGCATTCACAGCATGGGCTGGCAGCCCCATGGGTGGGACTGTGGGTGCCAAATGTCCTCTCCCCTGGTTAGCAGGCTGGCAGCACCTTTCCCGATGGAAAATAACATCGTTCACTGCCTTGGGGTTTGTCAGGGGGCTTTTCATCACCACTTTTTCGAATCTCTGTTGTCTGCTCCCTACACAGGAGGATGACAAGCCAGGACTTGGGCTCCCTCTCCCCACAGACTGAGATTCTGCTGTAGAGTGACACCCCTTAAAGGCTTTGAAAGGTTCTCACTGTAGCCTGGTGAACACCCCGGAGTGCAGGAGGATGGACACGAAGCTGTGGGACACTGTACAGGGCGGCCTGTGCAGACCGTGGAGGGAACAGGCGTGCGGGAGCTCCTATGGGTTTGTTCAAACCCACAGCTCTTTTCCAGATAGCTCCACCCTCACAGGAGCTGTGCCCCTCCCCAGGGCAGTGCAGCACAGCCATCCCTCAGGCACCCCCCCAGGACTGGGTACTGGGCTCTGGCATGACATGGGTCCCTTGAAGGAGAGGGAATGGCACAAAACGGTCACAATGGGGATTTCCTCTGACAGGTCCTGGTGCTGATCCTGGCTTGGCTGCTGGAGTGAAGAGTGATGCTGGAGGGAGTGCCTCTGTACCTTGGGGAATCACTGGTAAAGCTAACAGGGAGTGAAAGCCGTCCTAAAAAGCACCTCTCCCACCATGAGAAACAGCCTGGCAAGAGGGAGAAATAAGTGAATCCCAACAGACAGGACCTGGGATGAGCTAGAGTGATTGGGGGAAAAGGAAAGGTGGAGGGAAGGTATTGAGACAGCCTCTTCATGATTCCACTTCCCCTTTTTTCAGTCGTGTGGCAATGCCATTCATTAGGAAATATGGATCAGTGGTGTTCCCCTACTGTGTACTCCCCAGAGAGGTGCTGCAGTTCTCCAGGAGACCTGGACCAGTGTTGGGGG
>VYZQ01023188.1:93743-104466 GCA_013400655.1 Mystacornis crossleyi | reverse complement strand
GTTTTTTTTTTTTTTTTTTTTACATTAAAAATGAATGGGTTGGTTGGAGGCAAAAATTGTCACTGCATTACTGACTAGCTGAGTCTACCTTCAATTGAGCTTTTGTCAGAAATGGAATAAAGGTAATCAAAAGGTTTCATTTTCAGGAGAATGGAAAACGGCTTTCAGGACAAGAAAAATTATTAGAAAACCTTCTTTTACCTCTTTGACTTCTTGGAATTTTCAGGTGATTCTTCATTACAAAGACACTTTGGATCAAGCATGTAAATTAAGTTCATCAGCATCTTACTCCAGTTTAGAAAATAGAAAGTAAGTTACTCAATGCCACTTATTTCTTATTGATTGTAGAAATGGCTGAAATAACTTTCTAGAGTATCTCAGGAAAAGCTGTGTAGAGCTCTTTGTGTAGAACTATCTGCTTTCTGCAGAAAAGCAGTCATAGCTGAAGGGATAACACTGATGCGTACAAGACTTTATCCTTTCTTGTAAGCAAGAACAGGCTCAGCAAAGAGCCAAGGGAGGCCGTGGAGAGTAAAGGAGAAACGGGGTAACAAAATATACGTGTGTCCTGGGGTGATGTTATGAAGCTGTTTTATTCCTTAACCGTCTGCTTAATGCCCAGGGACACGACATCTTTAACATGGACCCGAGGGGGCGAGGCCAGGGCGGCAGGCCCGGGTGTGGGTGGGTTCAATGGCTCGGTGCGGCGGCTCGGGCTCCAACGGCCTGGGGAGGGAGTGCACCGGGGGCGCTGCCCTGCTTCGTGGTGGGGTTTTTGGTGGTGTTCCTGCTGGCTGGAAAGAAGGGTTTGTTGCCTTTTTTTCTCCTTTTTTTTTTCCCCCTTTTTTTTCTTTTTTTTTTCTTTTTTTTCTTTTTTTTCTTTTTTTTCTTTTTTTTCTTTTTTTTCTTTTTTTTCTTTTTTTTCTTTTTTTTCTTTTTTTTCTTTTTTTTCTTTTTTTTCTTTTTTTTCTTTTTTTTCTTTTTTTTCTTTTTTTTCTTTTTTTTCTTTTTTTTCTTTTTTTTCTTTTTTTCATTTCCCGCCGCTTGGCCTCCCTGCCTTGCCTTCCCTTCTCTCCGGTCTGGGGGACCTGCAGGGTGGCCCCGGCTGCTCCGAACCCCGGGGAGGGCCAAGCCAGCCCTTCCCGGAGACTGGGGGGACCAGTTGCCAGCCCGTGTGGGGTTTTGTTTTTTCCCCTTCTCCGGGCATTTGTTGTATTTTGAGTTTTTTCCTGTTCTAGTCTGTTTTCTGGTTTGTGTAAATAAACAGTTCGGTTTTTTTCCATTTTCACCTGCTGTCATCAGTTTGCCTCACTGGCAGAGGCAAGGGGGAGGCCCTTTCCCTTTGGAGGAGACGCTCATTCCTGAGCATTTCCTCCTGAAATTTTGTCTCCAAAACCAAGACAACATGATGCAAAAGGTGTAAAAAGGACTGGCAAAAGAAAAAGTACATTATTTATATATTGTTTATTTAGATTTGTTTAAAATCTAAGTGTTTGAATTTTCAATTTCCTCTTAATGTCAGAAAACTTCCAAAGACATTAAGTGGGAGCTCTCAATAATGGGAAAAATGGGAAACTATACACCTGCCTTCCACAGACAAATAGGTGTAGGGCCAGTTTGGGCTTTAATACCTCCCTAGTGTCAGACAGCAGTATATTCTCTGATGTAATGAAGGATTTTCCTGTCACTGTTAAACCTTTCAAAGCTGCTATTTCAAGCTTGCTGGTTGTATTAAATTTTGGAACATGCTTTCCAAATACCAAAGATTATTTTTGAAAATACACATTTTACTTATATTACACTGGGTTGTATGTTTGTACAGGGTTTCTATAGGGCATGAAGTTTTAATCTCATTCTGTGACTTGCTTTCTGGTTTCAGCACTTACCTTTTCCCAAGAAGCTGTTGAAGTTCATAACCAAAGTAAAAGCAGAAGTATGGTTGAACATTTTACATGCCTATAGAAAAAAAAACCCTTTGCCTCCAGGCAAGGATATATGTCATTGAGTTTGAAAGTGTGATAAACCAAAAAGAAAAGGAAGGAAAGTGAGTGCCCAGACCTGAGTCATGTCAATATAAACCATTTTTGACTAAATCCTGACTGGGCAACCCTCCCTCAAGCCAAATAAACCAATTTAAAATCGCCATAAACTTGTCCTTTGTCAAGGAGCTAAACCAAGATGAGACATATCATGAAAGTAAAGGAATTGGAGCAAAAAGTGAGCCAAGTCTGTCTGATAGCTGGGATATTTTCAATTTAGAATTTATTTTCCTGTGAGTGTATACTGCTTGAACTGTTCCTGAAATTCAGACTCCCAAACTTTGCTTTACAGTTGAGATTGTGCCAAGGGAGCTAGACCAATAGCTATATGGAAGTTCAGGAAATTCACAAATTTTAATGTAATATGTGTATTTGTTTCTTTTCTTCACAGCGCTAGAAACTGACTTACTGCAAGACAAGTAAGGTAACACAATCGTAAGGATAGTGTAAAGGATATGGCTTAGAAAAGATATGCAAATGATTGCCCTTTTATTTCTTTCTCATTTCTCTGCTTAATGACTGAAGTACAATTAGTGGCTGTTGATAACCCAATTAGAAATAAGATAGATTCAGCATACAGTACTTACATTTTGAGATTGCTATAGTTTTATTTAGCTTGTTATTCTTACTAACTGCATGTTGTTACATGCACTGTGTGCAAGTTTTACATCTGTATTGGGACATGTTTGTAAAAGTTGAGTGCACTTAAATATGTTCTATAAAGTTCTCGTTGTCAAGAATTACTGTACATGTTTTGCAGGAAGTACACTAAATCTATCCCAGAACATAAATTTTTAAAGTTAAAAGTAATTGAAATTGGAAGACTTGCACAGAAATTCAGAAATCTCAGACTTGGAGTAATTTTTGTTCCCACAGTGTTTTTTATAAAATTCAAGTCTTGTCAGTTAATAATTGTTTTTTTAATAAATCTTGTAATTAAAAAACTGTGAAGATGATATTACAATGTGTTATGTGTTTATTTGTCACAAATGGTGCTATTTTGCCTTGAAGATTCAGTTTAAAACTTCAACTAATTAAGATCAGAAAAATATATCTGGATGATTCAGAAACTTGTTCCATGGCTTAATGGTCAATATTAAACTCTTATTTTAAAAAAGGAAATTAAATACACTATAAAAATGGGACTAATGTCTCTTTACCTATAATAGTTTAGAACTATGCTAATATTTTGCTGTCTTGTCTGGTACATCAAAAATACTTTCCTGTGGCAGTTCAGGACAGTTTAGTGGTGGCTTGGCAGTATGATGGGTAAAAAAAAAAAAAAAAAAGGATTTTTAAAAATAAATATTGAGACTAAGACTACATCCAAGTGTGGAGCACACATTAACCTCAGTTCTGTTGTGGACTGAGGGCAGGGCAGTGCCTAACCTCTTACTGTCACTGTGGAATGGTGGTGGTGTTAGGTGCTGGTTCACTCAAGGGCCTTCCAGCATTTCCTGGAAATGGAATTATGCCTGGTCTATAAAACACACTTCACTGCAGGTTGGTGTACTGTCTACCTCCTGAGGAGTCATCACTATCACTTGAATGATCTGCTGATAATGGGGGTGTATCTTTTATGTGTGTAATGGGTCTGAAAGAAACAGGTCTGTGGAAATTATATCACATCTGCAGAGAGCAGCAGGCACTCTATGGAGCCCCTGAATGCTTCCCGAGATCCTAGGGAACTGTTATGCATGAAGAATATTAACAGTCTTCATATAAGGAAGTCTGTTATAATTATCTTCATTAACCAAAGAAAAATCAAAGATACCAAATCTGAGCCCCGCCTCATCTAGACTATGGTAGGCACAATTCAAGCTTTTTTTTTCCCCCACATTTGCTAAAGGTTGGTTAATTTTGGCACAACATTACAGAGCCTTGTTTGACTCTTATCAGCTCTGTTCATAGGCTTTTCTAGGCATATAGGAGCCTGTGCACAGCACGGGTGAGCTAAGGACAAAGGAACAAACCTTAACACTGAATTTCCTGGCTGCTCTTAAAGCACTAGTGTTGTTTTAACATCCTTTCCTGCTCCATGAGCATGCAGCCACAGACAGACATATAAATATGTCTGTCTTCGATAAATTAAAATTCTGACTGGTGTGTGAATCCTTGCCAAGAGAGTTACAAGCTGGTCAACATATATGGCTTGCACTTGGAAATGGTGCATTAGAGAACACTCAACTGTTTCAGTGCTTTATAAGTAGATTGATTTGGCATTTCTGCAATCATCTGCAGAGGGTAAGAAAGCAATAAATGGATAAAATTAAGCATAGATCATGTTTCAGAATCTTCTAGATGAAATTAGTTGATCCCTCAGCATGTTCATTCCTGTCATTATCTTTTCTGATCTTTTGTGTCATTTTGGTTCAATAAGAGCAGTAGAGATTAAAGATGTTCTGGTGCTGTGGGTGCTAGCCTGAGACCTCAGAGACCCCAGATCAGTTTCCTTTTCTGCCATAGACTTTGTAAATGACCTTGGACAAGTTTCTTAGCCTGGTTGGCATCCAAAAAAACACTTAGGAACCTAAAGGGTAACTCAAGCTTAATTTAGGCATCCTTATTCAGGGAAGTACTCTGTGAGAAGTCAGCCAGCCTAGGTGCCTGAGAGGACATGTACGTTGTCTTTGTCTAAGAAAGAAAAGAGAGAAAAAGATCATTTAAATGTATTCAAAAGCACCACTGTCCTCAGATGAGTTGAGAATAGAAGTAGGCTCATTTGGAGTCTGTTTAGAAATGACATTTTCAATTATGTCTCTAAAAATCCCGATCTGCTAGGTGTCCTCCAAGTGCCTACCATGTACAGACAGCTTTGAGTTCAGCACAAACATGGTAGTTTTGGCAACATGTATGCGTATATATTTTATAAGCTTGAAAGAAAAACGACCTGTAATCCACCACTTGTACATTGTTCCGATATAATGCTTTAAGTGGAAGGAAATGGTCTGTGCATCATTTTGGTTACTAAAAATGAGACATTGTGCCTTGTAATTTTCCTTTGCCCTATTCTTCCCTTTGTTTCTAACAGGGACTATTTTGAATGTTTCAGTTCCCATATAGCCAAGTGTCATAGGATCACACTAATGAGACTAGTAGTTTCTCCCTACTGGATTATGTCACAGAATCACTTTCTTTCCTGCCTTGTACGCTCCTTTCAGTATGTGGCATTTAAAATTTGCTCTCTCTTACTGTGGTCTGCTCTGGGAAAAGAATAGATAACTGCTCTCTTTATTGTGAAATCTGTGTTGTGCAGAAAGGGCAGTCAAGGTTCACAAAAGGAGAAATTGTGCTTATATATGGATAAGACACACAATAGCAAAGCCTGTGGTTAGAAGGTAGAACTCTTGGTTCTGCTTTCTGCTTCCAGAAGAAAATATTTATCCATTTTACTCAACAACTGCTGTTCAGCATGGGCAAATGCTCCCTTAGTAAGGATGATTTTATCACAATTCTTTTTAGGTTAGACACAGTTCTTGTTAATACTTCTGGCTGTACTTCTCTGCTCCTCTCTGATGTGAACTTTGGAAACAGAGTTCATATTTAGGCTATGTGTATTGCTCATTAGTGTACCAGAACCCTCATTTCTTCCCTCTCAAGACCACAGACTGTATTTGCTATGTTTAGCCAAACCTTGTTTTAACTGCTCCTTTTCCTGGTGGGTCATCCTACACAATGTCCTTTTCCTCTTTTTCTTTACTGTTACCTTGGTAATGATGACATTTTTAAAAGTCTGAAACATGAGTTTCAATTCTTCAGATTTAAGAGGGCTTAAAGTCTAGACCTTCCTCTTTCCAGACAGATGTGCTCTAAATATTTGCATGCAACCATCTCGTTGTGTGCCTCTTCTGCCTTTTTAAAAATTCCTGGTTCTGTATCTGAGTATTTGTTTCAGGCATCCCAGTCAAGCCACAGATTTTCAGCTCTGATCCTGCAGAGATACCAAACTCACAGATATCTTTAGGTAGAATAGGCAGGATTTGAGGAAACTTTCAACTTCAGTGTTTTGTGCCTGTGAGTCCTGTTTTAAAAGATAGTTCTGTTTTTCATGTCAAAAGCTTGATTCTGGGAACTATATATTAGGGCTTGGTACTGACGTTTATATTCCTCTGTCTCAAAGATTTTGTTTTATAAAATGAGAATGGGATAACTTGCACTAACAGTAACAGTGTGACTAACCTTTGAGATAGGACAGTATAATTTAAGCACTCTATGCTCCTTGGATACCACAGTAGCAGGGACCATGTAAAAAAGGAAGGATTGTCCATTCAAATTGATAGAGCTGAATTTAGCTTACACTATAAAACAGAAGCCCATTCTTTCTCCTTCCAAGCATTTCTTGGTCTATTATGGGATAAATAGAAATCAGTTTAATTCCAGTGTCCAGCAAAGTGTCTGTTTACTGCATGAGCCTTATAAGTGATCTCAAAATAATGAAATGGTCTGAACAGTTCTATATTTTAAAATATAAGATATTTCAAAATTCCTCTTCTGACCACCTTGTTTTCTTAAGTCCCTGGTGTCCCCGATAATACAATTTTTCTATAGTGTGGTGTGTTCCTTTAGATACATTTATGTCGTAGTCACTGCCATTTATATTTAGAGAATTGTATGAGCACTGAACTGATGGTCAGGTACCTGCAGCAGTATGGGACCAAGGGTGAGTTTCAATATCTGTGTGCTTATAAAGCTTTCTGACTGCAGTTTTCAGGTGGCCTTGAACTTCAGTTTGCTGAGATGCATTTATAGTAAGCTCATGAGGCATGTTTGTTGATCTCTGCTTAGCCATTGTGCTTGCTTCAGACTATTAATACCATTTGATGTGGCTCCCTTGTCAAGTAGGATTTTGGGTGCTCTCTTCCAGAATTAGAGCAAAAAAAAAAGTAATATTTTTTCTTTCTTTTGTTTTTTTTTCTCCCCACACTGAGTAATAAAGAAAGCTTTTTGGATAAAAAATTGTAGATACAAAACACATCACACATTTTAATAACACACTTGCTCATAATGGCATAACTTATACATGCAGATAGACTTTGAAATTAAACTGGACGAAAGATCAGAAGGCAATCTTTGGGGAACAAGGCTGTATAGCGGGTATGGCTCATCTAATAGACATTTTCCGTGTCTAATAGGCATTTTCCATGAATCACAATTCCAATCCACATATCCTAAACAACAGTATTTCTGAACAACTTGGCAAATGTATGCTCAAACTGAAATACATTTCATTATAAATATCACTGGATTAAGGTGATTTCAAGATTAATTCACATGAGAGAACAGAAAATAATTTCCTTACAAATTGTATTCTACCCAGAACCCTATGGTCTTGCATCAAGATAACAAAAGTTATTAGTTTTATGGGAATTTTGGAATGAAGGTTAGTGTATGTGGAACATTTTTTCTGTTCCTCTTTCTTTTGTAAGAAATTCTTTTTACATGAAAATGTGTATACAGTATTTTTCTCTATTCTTGGTGCATCATTTATTTTGATTTGAAGATAAATACCCTCAAATCATCATATAAAGATTAGAAACCTTATTTCTCATAATTTTTGATCCATAATTTATTTATAATATTACAGAAAGCATGAAATTTTTGAAGCTAAAAAAGGGTTGGGCACAATGTCTAGATCTTCTAACCTATATGTAAACAACTTCAGAATAGATATCAGACTCAGTGCACATTGTTTCTGTGTCTTTATACTCAATGACGGGAGAAGTGTATTTGCAGGGTCCTTGGATCATCTGACCAATTTTAAGCAATGCCTTTACAACTAAAGAGTTGCTGTCTAAAAATTGCTCTTTCTTTCAGTGGAAGCTGTAAAAGCTGTTCAGGCAACTGGCCAAAAGCAATATGCAAAATCAGGTAAGATGGGACACCTTCCATTCCCAAATGGTGCTTGGTGCTTTTGCAGAAGACTTGTAGCTCATGGACTTGTGAAATGGAGAGGCTTAATATGCTAAGTGTCCTCTGAAGCAAGTAAAAAGCCTCAGTGATGAAGGTACATGCCATAATGACACTACAGATATAAGGCTGTGCCTTAAAGACACAGTTTGTTCTGTAGCTTCTTCGATGGTGATCTCAGCTTATATTACAGATGAGATTAACCCTCGCCTTGGAATAGAGATCTGGAACAGATCTTCAACTGGTGCAAACCATGGTGAGGCTCCATTTGAAAGCGTTGGAGTGATGGTACTTACCTTGGCTGAGGGTATGTTCCATCTGTTGTTGTTTAACTGTAGACAGAATGACATCTCTTTGTTTGACAGCTACCAGAGAGATAATCATAGCAGGCATATCTCTCTCTGGAGATGGAACTGTGCCCAGGTTATCAGTATTCAGATATATCATCAGATTAACTTTGAGCTTGGAAGCTTGGATTTGTATTCTGTAGATTTTCTTTTTCCCAGTACTGTACAAGTTGGGATTTTTTTTTTTCTTCCAAAACTTTAAAATAGATTAATTTGTTTTGGGGCTAATTTCATCCTTGAACTTTCTGATTCCTGCTTTCAATAATTCACATTTAAAACAAAGTGAATCATTAGCCTGATCTCAGCTGTGTTGAGATATGTTACTTTTTTTAGCAGCCACTGCAATTATTTCTGTTGTGTGGTCACAATGGCTCAGTCCTGTGCTCCAAATTATTGATCCAGTTGGGCTACAGTTCCTCTCCAAGTTTTCAAAATCATTTTTCAGTTTCATGTGCAGATATTCTACTGCCAGCAAAGACTGTTCAAGGCTCCTGGCATTTATTTTAGGTGACTCCAGAGTAGGGCAGAATTGCAAACGATTTCAATTTTTATTTATTTAGGTGACTCCAGAGTAGGGCAGAATTGCAAACGATTGCTCTCTCTCTGTACCTGCAATATTTAAGGCTGTTATCCTGCATGGGCAAAGCCAGAATGCATTTTTAATTTTTCTTCTTGAGATGCAGAATTCTGAGAATTNTTCTGAGAATTTAAACAGAAGATGTGGTTGAGGTACTTTCCAGTCCCTCTGATCTATAGCTGTATATCTGTATCAATATAATCTATATCTATAGATTTAGATACAGATACACACGCACACACATACACACTCATACACAAAACCAAACATACACAACCAACCAACCAATCAAAACAAAAGAAGAGTTGTTTCAAAGTCTTACTTTCCCAATCTCTTGGGCAAATCTTGCCAGTCTTCTCCTCCTTATCACTGGCTAACTGGCCTGAACAGGCAAAGGATGTCTAAGTTGAAAAAGCTCATATGTTTCAAGAGACCTCACTTTCATGGTCCTGATGTGCCCTCCTTTAGCCTGAATCCATCAGAATCAAATGATGTCCTTCTGATGACAGGAACTATCATCTGGGAAAGTAAAAAGATGAGATTTTATCCTGATCATACAACACGTTGTTATGAATGGATGATGTGGGTTTAAATAAGTCCCTGCCTTTTGCCCAGGCCTCTGGCAGCAGGCAGTCACGTTATTGAGGTGGCCAGCACCCCAGTAGTGTAAGAAACTCTAATGTTTCTTACCACCAAATTGTTGAAAGGGCACACATCAAAATCCTTTCCCTCAATTTCCAGAGAAGTAACCATGAAATTGTGTCCAAGCTTCGGAAAGAAATCATCTCGCACATTCCCAAAGAATCTGTAAGAGACTTCTGCCTCTGTGATAAACTGTAGTACCTTTACAGTGTAAAACAGGCCTTTTGGTCACCTATGTTTTCTTATCTCTTCCCACATCTGTTAGGCTGGCAGACCTTTTGGCACCAGGAGATGATACATGCTGGGCCTTGCCCACCTGGGTTATCTCTCCTATCTGCACTGGCCACCTGTGGTGGGGAGAGGGGTGATATGCCCTGCCACACACGTACATATTTTAAGTTGACATGGCACTTCAAAGCCAAATTACAATACTCTCTTGTAATAAAATAGTAAAATACAATATTGTGAGGGTAGGAATAATACATATGTAATTTTTTTTTCCTTTCTTAGTATTTAATCCAGTTCCCCTTTATGCAGCATTACAGTTAAAAAAATAAGGACCTAGAACAGAAAAATTAGAGATGTTAAGAATGTTGTATAGTCACATTTTTTTCCTGATTTCTAAACTGGCATTCTTGATATGAATACTTTCAAACACTGACATTTGACACCTGATCCCTGTAGTTCAGCCTGGTGCAAGGATTGATTGATGCTGGCTCCCAGAGTTGCAAGTCCTGGACTTCTGTTTAGAATCTTCCAATTTGGAAGTAGATCCGTCTCAGTATCAGGATAGATCTGCATTTTGAGCTTGGAAAATTGGTTAGAAATGAGGTCTTGCCCCTCCTGTGACTTCCACAGAAATTTCATGGAGAAGATATGAACTCACTTTTTTCTTTTCAGAATACATGGAGGTTTGGGGTTGTGAGGATATAACTCTAATTCATCTGAGAATTTTTGAAAATGCAGGGTTTTTTTTTCTTCTTTGTGTTGTCATTTTGGTACAATTGCTGGCAGCTAAAGGAACCATATTTCTTCATATTTTAGATTGTCAGTGCTCGGGGTTTTTTGATTGATTGTAAAAACTGTGGAGATTTTTAGGGAAATGGATCTAATCACTGCCTGAAACTCACTTTTCAACTTCAGAGAAAAATATTCTTGATGAATTTCTAATTGAAACATAAAAAATTAGTTTTCAAAGAACTTCGGAAAAA
>VYZQ01023188.1:45630-56999 GCA_013400655.1 Mystacornis crossleyi | reverse complement strand
GGGAAGATCATGGAGGAGATCTTTATGGTAGCAGCTTGATCTAGTGGGTAGATTCCCTGTCCATGGCAAGAGGGTTGGAACTAGATAATTTTCCAGGTCCCTTCCAACCCAAACCTGTCTATGGTTCTACGATTTTCGAAGATGGATTAGTTCCATTTAAAGAGTATAAAGGGTTTGGATTCCCCATATTCTTGCTGGGACACTGCAGCAATAATTGAAAAGACATAATGGTCACTCTGGGTAGAGACAGGCAGAAAACATGGGGAGGAGGGAGAAGTTTTCAAGAGACAAATTCTTGCTGTCATCTTTGTTGTAACTCCTTTCATGTGGCATTATTAGTGCATAACACTTATATTCAGGTCTTTTCTTTTGAGGTCTCTTTCAGTATGCCCTTGTTGACCAGACCTAGATGTAAAGAGACAAAAATTTCTTTGTTTCCAGCTAATTTTCTTTCAGTGTCTGTTTCTGCAGTTTAAGACACTGGGCCAGATTCTTGGTTCCATTTGTTGCCACTCAGTCCTGAGCTGCCACTGAGAGCATTGTAACAATTGCTAGGAAACTCTACAGTATAATAAAGTACAGAGTTTTCAAAAGATCAAAGAGTTCTGAGTAATGACCAAATGCCACTTCTACCTTCACCCAAGAGGTGATGTTTGTCAGAGTGCAGGTGGATGAATTTACACTGGATTATCCAAAAGAAAAAGCTCTACTTCATTACAGTAATAGAAATAAATTCCTATTCTTCACACCTAGTATATTTGTGTGGTAAAACAGTCATCTGGATCTGAATTTAATCTGAAGCATGTGTATTTTTCATTTTGTTCTGTTTCAGATTGTATTTCCACTAGACTCTCAAGCTTGATATGCCCTCAAATATTTAATGTGCAAAGATACGGTACACAATAGCACTTCTCTAATTTCCTGTATTGATCATTCAGATATCATTTTCATTGAATTCAAAAAATGAGGCAGAATATTTTACTCATTCTTGAGCAACATTCTGTCTCTCTTAGTCTTCTTTTTCCTCTTTCTATACTTACAAAGCTTTGCTTTATCATTGACACAGGTTGATAAATTTGTTGTGGAGTTCTGCACATTTTACAAAGGTGACAAGTTCACTGCATGGAAAAAAAAAGCAGAACCTTCACCAGGCTCCAGACCTGAGACCATCTCCTTTCCAAGACTGTCAAATCATCCCAAGGTACTGCAGTTTATCAAACAATTTCCTTGTTATTCCCCATCCGTATCAGACGCAGGAAACCTGCCCGTACTTTTTGTCTTATTGGTTTAAATTAAAATGTAGAGTTTCTCATGGGTGAGCAGAACGAGTAATGTTTCATATTAAAATGATGTTTTGGCAAAGAACCCAAATGTACCTATGGATACTTGGTGTGTGCTTTCAGTCAAACATTAAGCTCTTGGCACAAATGCTTTCATGTTATTTTTTTATGCCATGATATGATAACACTACAATAATACCTAAATGCTGACACAACTGAAAATACTGTCAGTTAGGACTCCCAGGCACTGGCAAGATCTTTGTTATATTTGCAACTCTCTGTGAGCTTCACAAAAATGTTCATCACTTTCCATGGAGGTGGAGGGAAATTAAAGAACAAATTGCTTTACAAAGTGTTGAGTTGGAGAGAATATCACAGCACATGGAAGATCTGCGGCATGTCAGAAACTTTTCATTTCGTCCTTCCAGGGTTTTTTTCTGGATTTATCTCTTTAGGTGCAATCCATTTCCATTCCACCATTATGTCATCTATAATTTAAATTTATGAGACAAAACTTTAATCTTGCCAGGGGAGCAGCTGGAGAGCTCCATTCCCTTTGCCATAGAAAATGTAGATGTGCTGAACGTATTGTGTCTGACAAGATCTGTTGAAAGTACTCCTATCTTTTCTGACAAATATCCATCAGCATGTAATATTTATTCCTCTGTTTTAGTTTCCCTGCAAATAATTGACAGTCCCTCAGCAAGGAATGAGTTTCCTGCTGAGGCAGCACCACCTGTATGGTTTTCCCAATCTCACATCAAGTGCTCCAAAATGGAGGATTTCACAGGGCTAATGGATAAAATGAAGGAAGCAGATGCAGTCAAATTCAGGGAAAAAATCTTTTCTCCTCAAAACTGAGTTGTTATAGTTAACATTGCTCCACAATGACAGATCTATATGACCTTTACTGCAGATACAAAAAGACTTTTCAGACATTTTCACTTGTATTTTACTGACCAAGCAGCTCCCATTCTTTTCCAGTATAGTTGTGCACTTTAGTAGGTTTAGATTAGATATTAGGAAAAAACGTTTTACTGTGATGGTGGAGACGGCCTGGCACAGGTTGCCTGGGGAAGTTGTGGATGCCCATCCCTGGAGGTGTGCTGGCCAGGTTAGATGGGACTCTGAGCAACATGAACTGTTTGAAGCTGTCCCTGCCTATGCTTCCAAGTTTAATTTTACTGATTTAGAGGGCATCTCTGATGCTGTCCTGTACAAACAAATATTTTCAAGTCTGGCTATGTGGTTTTGGGTAGACAACAGGAGGTATGTTTCCCCTTTGAAAATGATACTTCCCAGGAACATCCCAGGTTGGTCACCCTGAAAAGGAGCTGTTGCCAGCACTTTCGGACAGTGAAGTGACTGAGGGGACTCATGAGGGGAAAAATGTAGCTCCCCAGCATGAGGCCACATGACATAACAAAAATTCTGGTGAAAACGGTGCATCACTGAAGAGCACGGAAACATTCCTGCTTTTCCCCAACAAAGATCAAAATATGGCCAGCTCCTTTCTGATCCTGTCACATTTATTGCAAGTTATGATGTAAGCCATGTAAGCTGCCAAAAGAACAGAACCAGATTTTTTTTCAAGTACTAGAATTGTGTTTGCAGAGCTGGTAGCTTAAGAGATTTCTGTTGCACAGAAGCTAATGTCCTTAGTGATTGTTTCTTTAAACGTAAGTGCATTTTAATAAACTTTGTAATAAAAGTACTCAATGCACTACTGGTATGGAAATTACTGATTCTTTAGGGAACAAACTCTACATTATTGGGCAAGAAATATTGCCACTAAGTGTCTTTTATGCATCTGCCTCTCTACTTAAACCCACACAGGTAAACATGTCCCTTGTAACTATGGTGATAGTCTTTGCTTCCTTAGGTCAACATGTTCCTTTTAGCTCTGAAGGTACTGCTAAGTGCAGTGCATAAAAACAATATCACAAGAATTAATTTTATGATTACTATTTGTTTTACACTGGAGATGTCACTGAAAAAACTAACCTTGATTGCAGCTGTCCTGCGGTAGCTCCATATAGCAGTCTAAGGCAATTCCTGATGTCTACTAAAAAGAGAAGGACAGTGTTCCAGAAATCACGGAATACACATTTTCAGAGAAATCAAGTTTGATGAGAAGGGGGGTGCAATAAAAAGGTTATGAATAACTTGTCTTTATGTACATTTTAAATAAATTTCTGTCTTTTTTAAGGGTTGGTCATTGTTTTATTTTGTTGTTTTGTTTGTTCTAGCAGGGTTTTGTCCATATTAAAGAGATAGTATGGAAAAAAATATGGAACAATATATTTTTAGAGAATTGCTGTTATGAAATTGAATGATTTTGCTATCAAAATTAAGTGTAGAAACAAATTTGGCCATACTTGGCTTAAATCTATTGGAGGTGGGGCTGAGTAAAGTTTGGTTCACTTATGGCTTACAGTAAGATCAAATAGTAGGGTCTATAAAATAGTGCTCTGTCGTGGTTTAGTTCGCATTTTCCCCTTTCTGTTAGATAAGAACAGGGAGGAATACAAAGCAGGCACCAAACTTTAAAGTATAATGAAGTTTATTGCTACAACTAAAAGAAAAATGGAATAAAAAGGAATTTAAGGAAAACAACCCCCTTTTTCTCCAGCACCTCCCCCATCAACCTATAATATAAAGACACAAACTTAAAATCATTTCTGTCAGTTTGCCACTCTATAACAATCTTTCGTCAGTCCATTTAGAGAGAGAAGTCTCTTTTGCTCAGCTATGGAACTTTTCCACAAGAACAATCTTCTCATGGCATCCACGTCACAGCACAACCGCCGTCTGGGGTGGTTTTCTGTTGACATGTGAGGGTTTCCTTTCCTCGATTACAGCTTTCCACAACGGTGTTCAAGGGTTCACTTTTAGCTATGGGGGGTACAAGTTTAAGGACGAGCAATTCCAGAAAAACCAAAAGTTCTCTTCATCTATCTCCAGGATAAATCCCCCTCACTGTAGAGAGAAAACCTGGGAAAAAATATCCAAAGTCCTTCTGTAGGTAGTTCCTCTCATCAGAGTGGGGCTGAGGTGGGCACTCCTTCAGGCTTCCACCTCAGTGTGAAGCAGTCCATGAAAAAGGAAGAAGAGAAAAAAATCCGAAATCATCTTCATCTCTAGGAATAGAGTTTTTCTGATTGACCTCATCTATCCTTTGCAACACATTCAGCTGGAAAGCTCTTTCCCCCCCGCCAAAAGCTTATAATGAAATTACAGGGGAGCCTCTAATATATCTGAGTCCATCACCATAGGTTTACAAAAGAATTTCAGCTTCTAGCATTTCCTCTCTCTCTTCTTCCTAGGCTTCAGCCCTTTCTTCTGTGTCTTTGCCTTTCTTGGTGTCCTGGGTTTCCTGGTATTCTATTACCATTTTTAGCAATGTTCCCTGCCTCCTCCCTTTGGGCTATCATCTGTTAATGTGCCTGTCAATGAGTCACTGATAACTCGCTCCTGGACAATCACCTGTTAACGGCCCCATCTGTGCCTCACCCTATCACTCACCATCCCATTGTGAGATGGTCCGCCCAGAGGGGAAGAGCCAAGCATCCCAACCTGNGCCGGGAGAGGCTGGCCCACCAGGGCCGGGGGCCGTGGCCTGGGCCCACCAGGGCCAGGGCTGAGGGGAGAAAGACCACGGCCCCGTGGCAGAGCTGGACCATGGCTCAGCCCGGCCCCCCGCCGGGCCGCACAGGTTCTCATTGGCAGGGCCCAGCAAGGCCCCGCCAGGCCGGCCCAGCCTCCCCCACCCAGGGCTAAGCAGGCCCTCAGTTATCTCTGCCAGCACCAGAAGAGGAAGAGAGCGATTCCCGCCTTGTCCCTCTTTAAATGCTGTATTTTACAGAGGTGTAACCCTTCTCTCAGTGGCTCAATAGAGCTGTCTACATTCAAATTAGTTAATTGATTGGTTCTATCAAGTTCTGGAGGAAATTGCAACAGCTGTTGCAACCAGCATCACTGCCTTCCCTCTCTCTCCGAAGAAACAGAGCTGAAGGAAAAAAGAAACCTGTAGAGCAGGAAGGGTGACAACCCATGACAGCTCCAGCTTAGAGTGTAATATTGTCCAGTCATCCCATCCAGGGCTTTTAATGGACAGGTAGTGCTAAATGAGCTGAAAGAATGGGCCTTCCTTCATTTAACATCTAGTGGGGATAGGTATTTTTGTCTCACTTTGTTTGTCACTCAAAACACATTCAAGTGTGTGGGCTGGGTCCTTGTATGGTTCAAACTAAAATGAAGACTGGGACTCAGCAATGGTAGAACAACAGAGGATGGCCCTGACCATGAAGATGCCAAGGTGCATTTAAGAGTGTGCTGTTTATAAGGTTTTCAGCATATAAGACTTTACAGAAATCTTTTCTATTATGAGTGCAAGAGAAAAAAACAGCTAAGGTTTCTGAACAATTGTGGTTTGAAAAAGGCAGTGTTTTCCAAATTTGGCAGAGTGATGTCAAATGTTCAGGAGGAGATGGCCTGGAAAAGATGATGTCCCAAAGCAGAGCAGTGAGTTAAAGCTTAGCTGCAAGTTTCTCGTCTTGGTTACATAATGAATTGACTTCATCCTTCATGCTCAGGAAGGAAAGTAGTCTTTTTCTGCACCAGCCACAAATGTTCATATTCAGAGAAGCTATTTCTTTCAGTACTGAGAAATGAAAAGACAAAGCTTTTTCTGAACATATTCACAGTTGATTCTGAAGCAGAAATTAGCTTTCTGATTTTTTGTGCTTTGGCTATTAGAATAATTATTAGGAGCTAATGAGTTTTTAAAGGTTTCTAATGTGAACCTATGATTTTGGAACCCGTCTGCTGTCAAAATCTAACTAGGTTACAGAAAACATGACGTGATCTATGGCCCATTTCTACTAATGATTAAAACATGAAGGTACTGCCTCCTATGAATAACACTCCTCACTTGTGATGGGGGGAAGCTTTGGAAATCTGAAATACAAGGCTCATGCACCATCACCAGATTTTTTTTGAAGTTTATGAGAAGCTACAATAACAAGAAGCAACAAATCTCTGTCCTCTAACCTCTTGTTGAGTAATGAGTAACCTTACTTGTTGAGTAATGAGAAGCCTCTATTTTACCACAATGTTGAAAAGTGTAGTTAGGGTGAGTAAAACTTGAGACAAGAGGTTGTCTTGGTCTTGAGAACTATCTGTATTGGTTTTGCATGGTCTGGTTTTGGCAGCGGGGGGCCACAGAGGTGCCTTCTGTGAGAAGCTGTCAGAAGCTTCCACCACTTCTGGCAGAGCCAATCCCTGATGTCTCCGAAGATGTATGTGATGCTGGCCAAGGCTGAGCAAATTAGAGATGGTGGTAACACCTCTCTGAAAACATACTTAAGAAGAAATCAAAACAAAGTTTGTGGAGCAGTTTTAATTCCAGTCAGAGAAAAGCAGGGTGGAAATATGTGAGATAAACAACATGCAGACACCAAGGTCAGTGGAGAAGGAGGGGGAGGTCATGCTTCAGATTCCAGACACCAAGATTCCTCTGCAGGCTATGGTGAGGACCATGGTGAGGAAACTGTGCTCCTGAAGCCTGTGGAGGACCATGGGGGATGCAGATACACACCTGCAGCCCATGGAGGAGCCCCCACTGAAGTGAGTGGATGCCTAGAGGAGGCTGTGATCCTGTGGGAGACCCATGGAAAGAGAGGCCCTACTCCCATGCTGCAGCAGCCTGTCCTTGAAGGACTCCACCCCATGGAAGAGTGACCCATGCTGCAGAAGTTTGGAGAGGACTGTTAGCCCATGGGATCGACTCAAATTGCAGCATTTCATAGAGAGCTGTTGCTCGTGAGATGGAGCCACGTTGGAGAAGTTTGCAGAAAGTTGTCTCCTGTGGGAGGGACCCCCCACAGAAGAAACCACAGGTGATGAACAGACCATAACCTCCATTCTCTGTCTCCTTGCACTGCTGGGTTAGGAGGTAAAGCTGGAAAGGAGGGAGGGGTGAGCTGAAGATGTTTTTAAGGTCTTAATTTACTTCTCATTATCCTGCTCTGATTTTGTTAGCAATAAATTCACTTTATATCTCTAATTTGAGCCTTTTGCTCAACTTTTTGTTTTGCTTTTAATGCTATTTAGTGAGCAATGTCTTCCAGGCCTTATCTCAACCCATGTACCCTTTGTTAAATTTTCTCTCCTCTGTCCAGCTGCAGCAGGGGAGTGAGCAAGCAGCTTTTGTGGGTGCCTGTGGGAGCCTGGCATATGAACAGCATCAACCCAAGACACTCGCTTACTCTGGTATCAAGTGACATCTGTTACCATTTGAAGCTTTAATACAAATAACATTGGCCAGTGAGGTCAGTCCACTCCTAAGTGGATGAGTACAGGCGTTGCAATATGGTCTTCCTAAAATGAAGCACCCTGCCTGATCTCAACAGGAGAGCTGAGATAAATGTGAATTAGTCTCCAGTACTTAAGTGGTTTTCTCCAGAAGTGAAGCTGAAGCATCTTGAGAGTAGCTGGGGAAGGAAAGAGGCATTCCTGGTGTCTCTTTGAAGAAGGGATTATACATGTGACTTTGGTACAGAGTACTGTTAATTTTGTGCCTATTGACAGTATACTTTTTCTACAAAATAAAAATATGTATTTTTAAAAAGAGAGGAAAAAACCTTAGGTAATAGAACAGTCAGAGTGGAGTCTCTGAATTTTGCCACCTTTCATAACAGTTGAGGATTGTTTTTAGTTACAACTCAAAAGATACTTAATGTTGCGTCTTGCTGGTATTCACCTTAATTACTGCACTGACAGTGTTTTTGTGAGTTATGAAATGACAAAATTAGAACTGAATTTCATCCTCTGTCACACTCACTAAACCACCAGAATAATAAAGCACAGAATACCCTCCCATGTCAAGTACCAGCATATGACTGCTCAAGCTCTATGCATCTCTAGCAGTGCATATAATGCATGAAGTGAGAAGAGCAGAGCAAATCAAAAACAGAAAGAAAAAATATGGGAAAGAGGTATCTTCTGTTACATGATAGTTTAAATTTTGAGGGGGGGAGGGGCAATCAAACAAAGTGGCCAGTAAAAGTTATTGTTCACCAGATGTGTCACAGATATGTTCATTCTACATCATTTCATGAAAAAAAAAAATTCTGTGTATAAATGTTCAAAACTCGTCCAAGCTGAAAGTAACCTATATACATCTGTGTAATCTATCTATATTGGACTGAAGTTCTTTGGTGCTTTGAGACTCCACTATGTTGCATGTGGTTTCCATTCTCTTGTTTTTATAGATTTTTGGAATTTATTTTAGAGCTTTTGAGACCTCTAACCATTCCTTGGCTAAAAACATGAGGTTTCAGACTGCTCAGTTTGTTTCAGAGTTTCTTATTTCTTATAGCAATTCTTTGTGTGTTTAACTCAGCATTAGACTTAGTGTTCTTTGATTCCAAGTATTGCATCATTAACAAGCCTCGTTTTTCCTTTTGCCAGCTTTTACCACTCATCTAGAAATAATGTAATTTCTCAATAAAAGACTGTTCAATTTTATTTGGTTTGTTCTTTCTGTCTTTTTTTTGGGGAAAAAGTCCCCAAATTATAATTGCTTGATTGTATTATTTTTGATAAATTATGCTATGGTATGTTTTTCTGACTCCATTTTTTTCTTAAATGTTCATGGAAGGAAAGAAAATATGGATGGACTCTTACAACAATATGATTGTTTTGCAGCTTTCATCAATGTTTCCATTAGGAAATTTAATAGGCCATGGAAAATAAACTGTCAGAATGAGACAGACCATACCATATGCAAGACCCTGTTGTGGAAGTAAATTAATATATAATCTCTCTGAAGTTATCAAGGCCAAATCAGGAATGGTGTGTAAGGAGATCAAACAAAGGCTTCCTTACCATCCACTGTATTCTTTTATTTGCTGATCTCTTAGGGAATCTAAGTTTGCATAACTTGCACACTGAAGAGATGAAAGGAGTTATTCCTGGAAATAATGTGGAGCCTTCTTTAACTTATTATTTCTTACTGTGTCCAAGTTGTATAGTTTGGGGATTTTTTTAATCACGTTTTCTTCTGCTGGGTCCCTGTGAATTCAAATCTACTTTGTTAAGCATGTTAAACAACTGGAAGAAAGAAAATTAAATTTCAGTAAGATGGGTGATGCAAATTAGGTGGTGGCTAAGCTGTATCATTCATCTAAAATGTTCCTACCCCTATACTTCTATTGTTTTCATGGGAAGAATTAACTTGAGGTTTTTGTGTATATCAGCAGAAAATAAGTCTCCCTCTTTGTACAACTGCTGCAGCAAGTTTGGTGCACCATGCTGTGTTAGAGGTCTCTACCATTTCTTCTCCTTTAGGATGATGTGCTCTATCCATGGATGCAGCAGCAGCAGTACCAACCTCCTACATGTGCCTCTTGAACCTAAGATTTCCAGCTAAGACTCAGGGAGTTGTTCTCCCATAAGTTTCCTAAAAGGGAGCACAAGTATTTGCCTTAGGAACTCATCCAAAGGCTGGAAGTCTTGGACAGATATAAGTGTCATTTTTTGATATGCACTATTTTAGGTTTAAAGTCACAAAACCAGTTGGCATTTAGCAACTTAGGAGCAGCTGACCTGTGACAGTGATTCTTGTTCTATGACCCATGGCAATTCAATATGAATCAGTTTGGCTTACTCACCTAACTGGCCACACTTGAAATGTATTTGTGCTTCCCCACAGCCATCTCTGAATTCAGTAGGACTAGCTACAAAATCATGAACTACTTGGTGACAAAGAATATTTGTTGGATCAAATCTACAGTTTCTGCTTGTGCTAGAAAACTTCATCATGTAGCACCAAATATGATGCTGTCTTGATGTGCTTCCACTTTCAGTAGAAATAATCTCTTTAAACAGAGAGCATGCACGTATGTATTTACACCTCATGCTTGTGTTGTTTTATAAAACAGTGGAATATATAATCAGATACTTAAGTGGGAGTGTGCACTGCTGAACAGGAAGCCTGTAATCATTTTATGGATAGCCCTTATAATAGTGGACTACATGACATGGCAGACTGGGAATCAATGTTTCCATGTGGTGATCACAGTGCCAAGTACACAAGTTAAACAAAAATTGCATGCTGAGACTGATCATTATATGGCAATTTTGAAATAAAGCATGAGCTAGCTTTATCCTCAAGATATAAGGTTTTGTAGTACCCAAACACACATCAGTGGCCATAAGCAAACAAAATAAGTCCCTGCAAATTAAATGGAAATTATGAAACAGAAAGGTCTCTCCATCTGGTTGGTTTTTTAAACATGAGATTCTGGCCAGCCCCTGCAAGATTTTTATGAGAAAGGCAGGGTGCATTCATCCCTCCAAATTTACATTCCTACACAACCCCACAGGGTTCCCCCACAGATACAGTCCAGCACAAGTGGTGGAAACCAGGAAGGACATTATTTCACACCTCTGTGACTTCTGCTCCCATGGTTTGCAGGGAAGAACTTAATATTCATACCTTCCCTGTTTAATATTGAATCTGTGAACAAAGGAAGAAGCACGGAATGTTGAAGCTGATGACTTTCCAGGCTATCCCATAAGTAATAGCTGCTGCAGACACACGCAGAACTGTCTAAAGATTTACTCATTTTCTCTCTGCTGCTGTTATTTTAATGGGTTTCCAGCTCAGGAGCTCCTGGCCTCTTGCTCTTCCTGCTCATTTCACTGGTTCCAGGGAGATGGTGAACAACCCGTCGGATTGGCAGTGCTCCCCCGACACCATGGGGGTTTTCCACTGGAGAGCATTAGCTTCACTCAATATTTCAGAGCCAGCACCACTCCTGATACAGCATGACTTGCTGCTACATAAGTGCCATACACACAAACTTGCTATTACCTGCACATTAGAACCTGCACATCCAAAACACGTTTTCTTATTCATACTTTCAGGAAAACATTTCCAAATGCTTAATTATTTTGTTCAAATTCTCCATTATGCTCTCTTGAAATTTGCTGCTCATTTGTTCTCCTTTCTAAAGAGCAGAACAATTTGCCCATAAAATGGCAATGACCGAGATTTTCCAGAGGCATGTTTCAGACACAGGT